>CAJNJA010020031.1:4550-34860 GCA_905231915.1 Symbiodinium necroappetens
GCATGCATGCATGCACGCATGCGTGCGTTACCTTACATTCCATTGAATTGCACTGCGTTACATACATTCTTGATTCTAGATTCTATACATACGTGGAAGCGTTGCTACCTCCATGATCCTTTGCCTGCGGTGGCGACTGCCCCACAAACTTGCATTGACTAGACTCGACCACCAATTGCGCAAAAGCCACTGTGGGCGGGGCCCTTTGCCCCCTGGAACTCCGTCCAGTTAGAGTTAGAGCATCTCCGGAGACACTTCGAGTTCCAAATGATCCTGGCAGGCCCGTAGGCGTTGCTCGGCAACATCTGGCTCACTTGCAGAAGCCGGTGGTTCAACCCCAAACAATGCGTGATTCAAGAGTTCTAGGACAAGGCTCCTCGTGTGCCACCGCCTGATCGAAATTTTGCAACAGCAGGTCATGCTCCTGCCACAGCAATCGATTTAGAAACAAATGTGCCAAATGCCACAGACAAAACTTGAAGCACCTATCAACGACTACTAGCATCACATCCCTCTGAAGCCAAACTCTGCTGCACCCGTCACCCTCCCCGGAATCGGTCTTCGATGAGCTGCCGAATGCAGGGGTGCTCCTTAGTCGCAAGACTCCTTTGTCAACAAAGCCTTCATGCATCAGGTACAGAAACGTCCGGAATTCGGGGCCATTCCCATGTCATGACCAAGATGCCAGAAGCTTCAAGGACTTCATGCGGCAGCTGGGCATACCTCAAACCCCGACATTTGCCAGTTGCCCAGCATCAGCGAAGTGCTGCCAAGCAACCCCGCACAGCAGCAGAAAGTGCAGCGTGCTCATACCTTGGCCCGCACCCCCACGATTAACTCTCCGACTGGCCTAAACAATGTGCCTTGTCGCATTTTCAGTTCCTCTTCCTGCAGTGCCAGGCTGCATCGAGTCGCCGACGCACACTATGTTCGGCCTTCCACAGCATGCTGTGGCATCAGCATGCACAGCTGTACCAAACCTTCGAGCACAGGCCTAAGCCCTATTCTGCCAAGAGACTGGGAGACACAGACTTACCGAGTGGCCAGAGACACTTTGACAGTCAGTCAAAGTCTAATCGGATATCATCAAGTCGGACCACTGCCTTAAACGGGTTCAGCACTTCCAGAGCCAAGCTAATGCCTCCGAATGAAAAACCGTCCGAGTGTCCGGTACGCCATGTGCTACGACTTGCTTTATACAGTGACTCTCCGTGCTGCTTCGGCCGATATTCGTACTCCAGACCTTTCGGAAAGTATCTGTGTGCGCTCGTCGGTTATAAAGCTTCGAAGAGCCTGCTTACAACGCTGGCTTCACAACATGACAGGCATCGTCAAACACGGCACTGCTTCAAGATTCCGCATATTGACCGGACTGTCCCGAACATTCACTGGATGTGGCTGGCAGACACTCGCACCTGCTGTCTTCCATCTCGTCACTGGCGGCGATGATCACATCCTGTCCATGCAGTCATGCGTGCGTTCGCCTCGGAAAACCTGGCATGCACAATTACTCCGTACAAGTAGCAGTTTGGCTCAACTCTGTGCCTTTCTGCCTTTCATGCCTTACAGAAATGCAGCCGCAGCGGCTGCAAAGGCTCTCCGCTTCCAAGCCGTAGGGGAAGCATCTCCGAGGCTCTCCTTGGCCACTGAGGCAATGATGTCTTGATATGTCTGGATGATGCTAGAGGTCACATCACACTGCGTTAGATTATTTTGCAGATGCACTTCTCTCGTTCCTGTTAGGCGCTTACTTTCCTTCTTTTCTTCCTTCCTTCAGGCTTGAGGGCTTTGTGCAAGCCCCCGGGCACAAGGCCCCCCAATTTTCTGGGGCATCGGAGGGAAACAACGAGAAAACATGTTGTTTCCTCATTGTGGAGTCTTCCTCAAAAGTCTGTGAGGTGTTGGCACTCCATTGTGACATGTATCCCTCTCATCCGATCAGAAAGGCGCAAGTCCTTAAGTGAACCTAGATGACTAGTATCAGCAGGATGTTCGAGGATACTTCGGTGTCACAGCTTTGGGGCTGACTTTTCATGTCCGCCGAGGCAGTACATGCCACGTCCTGATCTGGAACAAGCAAGCCATGAAAAACATCACACTTCGGGACGCCCTGTTCAAAAGATCCTAAAGGGGTTACACACACACACACACACCGACCGAAGTTACCGTATCAGGTGAGCCAGGCGAGGGATCCACGGGCGAAAAGCAACAAAAACATGACTTAAGGATCCCTCGACATCTCGAGCGAGGAAGCTCTAGCACAGCTTACTTTCCCCTCTCTCTCTCTCTCACTCTCTCCCTTCTCCTCTTGCACGCTGGGCCCCGCTCAGACCCCTGGCATGTCATGCTGTGCGTCACGCAGCGCTTCTTTTGGGTCCCAGCCCTGTCGCTGTACGACCGCTCTCGCGAATGGAACAGCAACAAGAACCTTCAACAACGCAAATACATGCGTCTTTGGCTCGTCGCCGCGTCTGGACTCAAGCTTCACTCAACACCTGACCTGTCTGCCCCACATCTAAACGAATGGAGGCCACATGCCAGCAAACCCGATCTTTAACATCTTTTCAATGCCAAAATCGAAGTTTGTGCTGTGTGTTCAGATCGGTGGCAAAGCGAGTTTTGACACTTCGGGATGGTCTCGCTAGCACCATACAGGCACATCAAGCTGCTTTGCACAAACTAGCCTTGCTTGATGCCTGGACTCGACCTTCTTGTGGTGTACAGGAACCGTGAAATATCAGGAACAAGCTCTGTGCGGAGTCGACATGATCTAAGCCGGGTCAGATCCACGCTGCATAGCACTTGAGGACTTGAGGATATCCCATGCCCCTTAATGGCCGAGCAGCATAAGTGGAACGGGCAGAAACAATATCTAATTCATCCAGGAGCGGGCGCAAACCTCAGTAGCTCAGGTCAGCAGCACCACAAGATCATGGACAGCAACGTCAAAAATCATGCGGGCATCCCCTTGTTGCCAGAATGAGAATATGTATATACATGCATGCATGCATGCATACATACATACATACCTACCTGTACATATGCAGTACACCCTAAACCCTAAACTGTGTCCGTGCCTGTCATGGCTCGATTACGGTGCCGACTGGTAGCCTGGAAGGAAAGCTGCACAGCTTGTCTCCACCCATCCCTCCAACGCATTCGTCACAATAACGACCCTGCCATACGCCATGGCCTGGGCCACCACGGAAGTGAAAAATACTGGCGCAATCGCCCCCCAACTCAGGGTGGCTCCGAGCTACGTGCCGGTCGCTCGCAGTCACTTTGCATGCGATGTACTTATGCTGCAGTGCTAAGTTCCAGGCCGTCAGTAAAGTCTGTTCCTGCCAGAAGAAAGCACAGAATGCGAGGAATTTTACACAAGTGCAAGAACCGGCAGAAACATGGTCATTGCGGCCACGCCGCAACTTTGACCTCCAGCTCTTGTAGCAAGACCTGCTGCTCTCGAGTCAAGCTGACTTCCTTGGTCATTGCTGGATTCTACGAGCCACTTCGCCAAGGCAAGCCCCCGAACAACCAGCCAAGCTGACTTCCTTGGTCATTGCTGGATTCTACGAGCCACTTCGCCAAGGCAAGCCCCCGAACAGCCAGTCTCTCTTCGGCAGAGCTGCATCGACGGAATCTAAACCACCATCCTCGTTCAACCAACCCTGGCAGACTCTCAACCGGTGATGCGACTTGTGTGCACATTCGGCTTCCTTACTGCAGCAGCTGTGACTTTCTTCAAAGGGCATGCCGTCAAATCCCCTATATTTTACGAAGCGCGTAAGGAGTGATGTCATGATTCGTCATGATATTCTTCTTCAGACCATGACCCGATGCCATGGCACATGCAAAATGCCTCAAGTTCTGCACGATAGCCAGCTTTGCAAAACTCAGGCCTGCCGAGAAATCCAGCTGGTTGGAAGCAGTGTGTCATCCCAGTCGAAGAACCTGGGTCGAAGGTGGAACATATCAGCCGACAAACATGATTGAAGATTGTGGCTGGGAGAACCTGGATGCGAAGGTTGTCGGAAGACATGGCTGATGAGCTTGCTGCATCAAGCAAAGAAGTACGAATCTATGCCTTGGACCTGGAAACGGACCTTGCTCCAGTAAGGAAGCCGAGAGACAGAAGGGCTTCGGGAGCATCGAAGCTTTTTGGACTCTCGCCGGAAACATCGCTGCAGTCCTTGCATACTGGCATACGTCAGGCCGCTGTAGCCACACCACATGTGTTTTGCTGCAGTATGACATCACCAAAAGAAGGGCAGAAAAGAAGGCTATACTGTTATACTATACTTCTCCACTTTGCCTCAACTCGACACTAACTTGCTTGGCATTGAATTCGCGGAAAGGCCGCCTCGCCTGTAAGGCAGTCCAAGGCTCTGTGCTCAAGCACAATTCTGAGTTCTCTGAAATGGTTTCCAGACAGGAATTGAACTTGAGATCTCCTTAGTAGGCCATGGATGGACGATCCCTCAGCGTTTCTGCAGGGTCTGAGCCGGAGACTCATCGCATCTGCATAGGCAAGGGACGCCATTGCTACAATCTAATCTGGCGCTGGTGCCCGGTGTTGAATCGCACTGCGACATTTTGGTGGAAGTGAGACTTCGAAGACATGCTGGAGCTGAGGGTGAAGGGTGAAGTTGAATCGAGGGGTGACAGCGCCGGTTAGGACCTACGCAAAATGCAAAACGGCTGTGGCATTGACGAAGGAACCTCGCTGCCTTCCCCAACGTGCCCCGAACTGGTGTGGCTCAAACCGCCCAGCTCTTGATCTTCCTCCGAAACTACGGAGTAGTCGGTGTAGTAGACGCGAAGTTCTGCAATTCTGAAATAGACCAAACGTGCCTTCCCCAATCCGCTGTAGAAGGGATTGGAGGCTGCATCCACATAGAGCAAATTCACTTGCCTGGCTGCGTGGAAGACAACCTCAAGCCGCTTCAAGCCTCAAGATCCCATCTGTGACGCAAAAAACGGTGAAGGAGCCCAGATCTCCGCTGTTGCCGTGCGAACCTCAACATTGACCGGAGGATCGCTTCCTCATCTCGGCGCTGTCGGCATGCCTGAAATGGCACGACATGCTGTCGATATGGCAGAAGAGATGACACACCTTCACTTACCTGCCCCATCCCAAGAGTCGAAATCGGTGCGCCTGCAATTCACCCCATGCAGTTATGAGGCTTCAAGCCGTTTCGCACGACAGAAGACAAAGCCGGGAGAAGTAGAATGCCCCGTTGTACCGTAAATGTGGAAAGGTTGCCAGGCACGGGCACAAAGCAGGCATTGTAAGAAAAAAAAGGCTGGCGGTGAAGATTGCATCAGAACCGGACTTTTGGCACTTCAGGCACGGAAAACACACGAGTGTGGAAAGCAGTGCCTCACTCGGTATCTGCGCGATCAATTCACCAAGGGCCCAGCTCCATCGCGAACGATAGCAAGTACCTGAGATAAGAACACAAAACACACTGCCAAAGATGGGATGGCTTGCAAACTGCAGCAATAGTCAAGTCATGGCATCTCCCGGGAAGCCAACTTTGACGCGTGTCGCAGCAACGTATCCATAGATGTTGCAGTCCTCAACAAAAGCATCGTAGCAACATCCAAATAAACATAAAATGCACGAGAAACCCATTCACAGTGGATCACTACAGCGCATTGGTGCCACAGTTTTCCTGGGCACAATACATCAAAACAACTTCCTGGGCCCGCATGCACCAACGAATTCAAGAACATGTTATGTCCTGCAAAAATGCAAGCGGCAAGCGAGGCAAGCTGAGAAGATTCAAGCCCTCCACTCCATACAGGATGGAATGCCGTACCTTCTGTAATGCTGCAAACATTGCTAAATGATAAGGATCAGGATTAATGCAGTTCGGGCATGTGCACGTTCAATAATTTAGCCACAGGAGCTTGGACTGCGGCGCAAGCTTAAAGTTGTCATGGTACCGGAGTGTGAGGAGTGCGCTTACTGTGGGCCGTCCTGGGCGTCGAAAAGCGCCGGGGAGAGAAGGCCCAGATAAGGATCGGAGCCTTTCGCCTGGCTCAGATTTGCAACGGACAAAACCACAGAGGAACAAAATGAGAACAAGATGAGCGCGGTCGGAGAGCTGATCCCCAACCCCAGAGCTGCGACATGCAGCGACGTGCCCTGGAAGCGCCTCACCCTTCAACAATGCTTGCGCCACGTTTTGCATCTGCACCTCAGCCGGAGAGAACACCGCCCATGCAAGGCCACTGAAGGAAGCAGCGGTGGTCAGTTGAATCCACAACGCGCGGGGCGCATGCTCGCAGACCAGACATCCCGAACTGTTTTTCTTGTGACCGAGAAGCCTCCACCTGGTCCAGCGCAGCGTGCAGCAGGAGCTGAAGCCTTCACAAGTGCCAAGGCCCAGGAAATTAATCTTGGAGAACCAAAGCAGCATTCCAAAAACCCTTGCGGAAGGAGAGGCAGTGCTTAGCTCAGGCGCCAGCTCCAGGTCATCAGCATCGGGTGGAACGGCCTCAACATGTCCCGAAGAAAAAAACCAGCCAGAGTCTGCACAGGAACGATCGGAAAAGCGCTTCGGAAGAACAACGCTTCACCTCCACACACGCTACGACGGGTGGCGTGGGCAGTAGTAGCTTCCAGGCCTAACTGCCTTCAGACCTGCTTGCCCATGCAAGACGTACTGCAGTCTTCGGGACATTTTCCGTCCATGCTCGGACTCCCATTGCACCTTCCATCCGAGTCCAAGACCATTTTCCTTCGGAAGCTGCGGAAGAACAGGAGGCTTCCGTCCCTGCCTCAGAGTCGGACTGAGGCTGAATCTTGTGTCTTGCGGCGATGCACACCGATGTTCCAACATTGTTGGAACTTGTGGTGTCATGAACTTGCGGCAGCACCGGCAAGCTCGAGCCCGGCACCCACAATGGCGACGCAAAGTACCGGTGGTTCCTGCGGCACATCGGAGAACGGGCTTCTTGTGGGACTGCGCTGCTTGTAGGAATGTTTGCGTGGCGGCACGAACCTGCCTCTGCGGGGGAGGGAGCTGGCGCCATTGCCAGGCTGGCACTGCCAGAGCACCGCACAGTGCACACACTGAAAAGTCAGCATAGCTTGTGTGCTCTGGTCCTCATACTATCGCTAGACGACAAAGATCAAACTGACTTGCCCGTACTCCGTTGCGATTTACAGGGAGCCACTTGTCAATGAATGTGATGAAGGTGATATCTTGAAGCAACGTCACATTCGACGGAAAGCTGCCAATAGGTCGCCGCTACTCTTCGGCTAGGCTTAGAGCAAGAGCCACGAGTGCTGCAGATCCCAAACTGCTCCGAAAGCCGACGATGCGAAGCTTCGGCTGTGAATCTCGCCTTGTGCAACCGCCAAGATTGACGCACTTGCACGTCCTCCTTTTTCGCTGGAAACTAGAGGTATTGCAGGCCGAGGGCTTTGCGCACCTGGCAGTAACGGAAGAAAATCAGACTCAACCCAGTCGTAAAGGGCTTGTTTGCCTGTGTCTCGTGACCACCTTGCAAGGACATGCGCGAGACGTGAGCATGATCAACACAGCCGACTCGTTCGACGAATCCAGCTTCTAGCACCCATGCTCTTGCAATTGTTCCAAGATGCATGCAGTCCCTTCATCCACCTGCTCCAGGAGCGGAAAAGTCAGGATGGCATGAGGTCCTGCCCCACGAGTAACTTCTTGATCACGGGAAAAAGCTGCCCCTAACCCCGCAAGGACTGTGTCGCAACCTGCCTAGGCGGCAGTATGCCGGCCACCAGCCGCGGAAGAGACTGGCAGGCCCCTGACCCCGAAATGGAAAGGGCGAGCAAGCCGACATGCAGAGCCGGCCACCTCCGACTGTATGATTGACATCAAGGCATCCGGGAAGCCCCGAGGGAAGCGTGTTCCTGCAGATCATTTGTGGCCGTACTGGGCGGTACTCTTTGTGTCAGCTCGTGGATACAATTCTTGGATCACAGATTTAGGGCCACTGCCATCATCTGCCATGACGCAGCTCTTCAGCGTGTCGAAGGGCGCGGCCACAGTGGTGGCCACTACTCCTGCAATGTTGCTGTCCGAGCAATGCCACTAACACAGTTCGAACCAGATCGAATCATTTCGAACCCTGACAAACGTCAGCAACATGTGAGCCTTTCCTGTGATCAGGGATGTCGCGACATGCAGGGAAAATGGCTCGCGCCGGCCATCACGAGCAGCACTCTCGACACCTGACCGTTGCATGCAGAGCGTAGTGACAGATCTACGTGCGCATAAAGAAGTGTCTGCCCGTAGCTGTGAACATATCACCAGGACCAAGGCTGGTCAAGAAATTACTTTCTACTTTCTTCAACCTGTGGGATCGAAAAGCCTAACACAAAGCCCATCCCCGCTCACTATCGTCCCCTCCCACATGATACCGAGCATGAGGCCGTGCTGCTCTAGGTGGCGAGGCGCAATGCGCAAGGCGCTGCGGATACCACAGACAATGACATGCAATGCTCAAATCCCACATGCCGGCCCCAGGCCGTGCTAGCCCCTTGAACCCTCGACACCCTGCTGCGGAATCTTGCGTCTTTCCTCTCTGAGTCCTCTACCACACAAGAGAGCTGCCCTTAACCCGAGAGACTAAAGCTTCGGAGGCCCGAAGTTCCAGGCTCGACCGAGAGTCATTCTGAGTCTACAGACTCTGTGACACTGTGAAGTGCCTGGCCAGTGCCTGCGAAGCGTAGTCTTGGTCTGGTCATAGGTCGTTACCTGCTGGCAGCATCAAGCGTACGACGCTACTGAACTAACAAATCAAAGCCAACACCTCCCTTTCCAAGCAACGGTCTTGGTCTCTTCGCCATGTGCTTCAACCAATGAACAAGAATCAGAAATTCGTCCATGAAACACGACACGCAAGCGCTCCCATGAATTCCCAGTTTTAAATCACGCAATGATCTGGCTATCACCCCTGAAGCTCCTCCTTTTCGGAGATCCTGAGACAAAGATCCGCTGCAAGCGCTCCACCTCTCCGATGGCGATGGCGGCACCTCTCGGTGCCGAGGCGCTGACGCCCCTCACCAGGAGGCCTCGGCCCGGGCATCGGGGGGCCACCTCTGAGGCATGCGAGGAGTTAGGACAGGGCACATCTTATCTGGCGGCTCCTGTACCCCGTCCCAATCCTTGGTCGTAGGCCTCGCACAAAGCCTTCATTCCGGGCAATCTCCGTGGCGGCAGAAAAGAATCCTGACGTGCGTAGCGATCAAAGCTTCAAGGCCCGTGGGCAGTCCAGGATGAGAGGCAAGTGGAATCTGCTTCTGCCCGCGGAGCCTGGATAGCGGCCAGGCTCTGCAAACAGTCGTACCTGGCGTAGTGCAAGTTGGGAAGTCATGAAGCCCTGCTTACCAGCGCGCATGAGGCCTTCACGACATCCGGGCCGTTCGCACAGAGAGAGCCACCTAGACCTGTGGCGGCTGCGGCCGCTACTCGATGACCTCGGAGACCCGGAAAGCGAGTACTCCTCTCGAGAGGTCTCGTGCGCTCCCAGAGTGGTTGCGACAAGCCGAGGCGGGTCTCAAAAACAGATCTCTCTGTCACCGTCCGAACTCTGGCAGGTGCTTGCTCTGCTGGACTGCGAATGACGGCGTATGACTGCGTATGACTGCGTAGCCGACCTAAGTGAGGCTCGGAGTCACGAGGCGAGACCTCGTCGAGACTTCAACTCGCTCTGTTTGGAGCCTCTCTGCTTGTCTCAGTGCCAGGCGAGATCTCGCGCCAGCGGATACAAACCCTTTGTGCACCCGCTGTAGAGCCTCCGGAGACATCTCGGATGCGGCCAGCCAGGAAGAGGCGCCTAAGAAAGGCCCGCGCAGCTCTCGAAAGAGGGAGGCGGTCAATCCAGGCCTGGCGAAAAAAGCCATCTCTTCAGAGCCAAAGCGAATTCACCGAAAAATGCACGAAGTGAAGGCCCCCAAGTGACCTCCAAAGGCCTTGCCAGGCACCATGCTGTCGATAAGCAGCACGGACCTGTTCAGCGAATGGTTACCTGCCCCTCGCAACTCGTTGCATCCGATTTCAAGAAAAGACCAGCAGCCCGACTTGCGACGTGCACAGTATTCGGCCCTTCAGACCCTGCGACATCCTGCGACCCTGTCCTGCTATAGCTTAGGAAAGCAAACGAATGTTAAAATGGCAACTGACCTCCTGCAACGCTGTTCGCGGAATGCCAACCTGTCTTCGAGTCTTTACCTGAGCTGACTGGCAGAGTGAGGCGCCGAGAACCCCGTCAAAGAACAAAGCAAAGCCGAAGACGCTCCGCTCATCGTTCACATCCAAGCGGCGACGTCGATTGGATTTAGCACCGCCGACACCGCCGCTGTGGAGACCCCACCAGCCAATATATCGCGCACGACCTACTGGACAAGATGGGGCTTCACCGGGGCTGCAGAAACAGCCGGTGCTAGTCACAGCCACTCAGAGCAGTGCTTGGCCGCAGCCTTTGAATGCAGTCTTGGGCTGGTGGTCTTTGCAGTTGCACAGCCGGGTCGGCGACAGATATAGCCTTGAGGTTGCTCCACATCTACATGCCAGAGGACGTGTTTCGACATTACAAAAGCAGTACTAGTGGAAGCTTGCAAGAAGTCACCCGTCACCGATCTGGCTGCACGTGCTGAAGGCTGACAGTCTTTGCCAACATCCAGCAGGCTGTGGCCCAGTTTTCGAAAGCACGTGCTATCATCTTGGCCATGTAGCAAGCGCAGTGCGCGAACAATGCAGCTACAGGCAAAGAGGGCATGGTATGTACAGCAGGGAGGTTGGAACAATGCCCTCTCCCAGGTCAGCCACAACTTCCGGCTACGACTCAGACTGCAAGCTGCCGGGTGCCCAGTAATCCCGATACCTGTCGCAAGTCGCAATTGGAATTCGCGGGGCAGGCAAACGAAGGCAGGGCGCACTCTTCCAGCCAGACAAAGAGTGTTTTCTGAACCTCCTGAAAGAGCCTCTCCCGGAGCGCTTCGCACCTGCGGAGGTCGCAGCTCTGTTCATCCACGAGAGGAGCCTTCGCACCGAGCGGCAGCTGCTCCAGCTGCTTGAACTTCGCTTCGTCCGCATTGTCGCCTTTGTAGCGCCTGAGTCTTTGGGGCCCTCCCGCCCTCCCCGTGATGGGCGGGGGATTCGGGTCTCGACTTCGCAATAACCCGGGCCAAGACCACACTTGCAGGGCGTTGGATGAAGGGTTTCGGGTGTTGCTTCGTACTCGATCATCAAGGCCTTGCCAACGCCTCTGGTAAAGACAAGCTGAAAGACAGCACTTCTCAACCTACATGCTGTGCTCTAGGATTAACCCAGAGCTTTGGGATAAATCCTGTGGCCCCGTGCCGTTTCACTTTGACAAGAAGTGGCCACCTGAGTCAACAGCTTGCAGTCACTAGCAATCTTCAACCCTCAAGAGAGAGAATCAACAGCCTATCCATGTGACGCAACGCAGCTAGTGAGAGTTTGGTTGGACAGGCTTATGCATCGTTCTGAGGCAGCTGCTGGCCATCTGCAGGAATTTCCTCTGAGCTGAACTCCCTGGCCGTAACATTTTGATTTCACGTTCAGCATCGTGATGACAGTTCGAAGATCATCCGATCCACCGGGGATTGCGCTTGACAAGTGTTTTGAACTTTGCCCGGCCTTGAGTCTTAAACACCACATACCGAAGACTCTTGAACGCTCCTGCAGTTTGAAAGATGGGTGAGGCCTTATCTTCACGGTGCCGCCGATGACTCGGTTCTTGGCCACAGATGCTGGAGCCTTGCGAAGTTCGCCAAAGAGGGCAGAAGTAGCTCTTAGTCTAGCAGTGGCTTTAGAGTACCCAACCGAAGCACCCCACTGCCCCTTCATCTGAAGATCGCCAGCCTTCTGCTCATTGTCCAACGAGGCGACCTTTGCAGAGCTGAAATGAACTGCAACTCTTTCTAAGTTCTAAGACAAGTACTTTGACTCCTTCGACCGCTCAACACGCTCACACTAGTTCTCAACGGAGCCTCAATCAACTCATCCGCGGTGCGGTAGGACCTTCTGGATGGAGGGAGCATTGAAGATCGACAACATGGTCTTGCACCAGCATGCTTAAATGCCGAGACCGAGAGCAATCGAAGAGCAGGTCTTGCGTTGTGCCAAAGCTTGACATGCTTTGACACTCTCCGCTTGTGGAGAGCTTGGGGGAATGAAGCCGCAGTCAACATCTGAGTTCGGTACAGAATGGAGGCAGGGGGGTCTCGTATCAATTTGCAAGACATCTATGAAGGTCTGCTCAGGCTCCGGCTTATCACCATCGACAGCCACGTGCACCTTCGACGAGTTGGCACAGATCACGGAAGGTCAGTGGCCGCACGATATGCCACGGTGGGGGTAGCTGACCCTCGCCCCCCGGTGCAGCATGCAGTACAGACAACTTGTCCTGACGCGCTCGCGTCCGGATTTTGCAGGATACGGATTGAACGACGTGCTAGAACGGCCTCCCAGTCCATTTTCAGGAAGTAGTCGAAGTAGTGCAGCGGCTGCTTCTGAAAAGAATGAACATGAGGAGCGACAGCAAGTATCATTGTATTATAAATTATATCTGCTCACAGTTGCATCATCTTGCATCGTTGCGGATACAGCCAGCCCTGAAAAGTTGTTGCATGGACGCAGAGCTCGTGTGCCTGCCGGTTGAGATTGATCACCGCGGCGTCGCCCTCCAACTTCCTCAGATCCAGCTCTTGCCGCTCCCACTCCTGCGGGGTCCGCAGAGCCAAGTCACAGAACGTCCGTGATGAGAGCCCGAAGCATGCACGTCTTCTCCGTGGGCTCCTGCAGGGCCCCCCCTCATGCAGGCAACGCTTTCGTATGGATTATCCACATAGCGACTGGCTGAAATCAGCCTGATACATTCCATGGCATGGCATGAAACATGGACCCGCGGCAGTCGAAGAGAACTTTTGAACAGCAAGCGATGCGCCAAGTCTCCTGCCAGCTGCTTTGAGCTGCTTGGAAATTGTGACCCGACACGAAACAGGCTGCTGACACGGAGCTAAGACCAGCTGGCTTGCTGCAGGCAAACACCTGAGTATGGAGCCCCCCTTCCAGCAACTTAGGAGTTCTGTTCTTCTTGCCGGCTTCGCAACTTCGACAATGGAAATACTCACCACACTTAGGTCGTCCTTTGGTCTCACCCTCATCCGCAGCGCGTAAACATTGAAGCAAACTCAACCTTCTACTTGCAGACGGAAGTTGCGTGTTGTGATCAGCGACGAGCCTCTCTCTCAGCCTCTCCTAGCTGGCCGAGGCTCCATGCACCCAGCCGAGGTCTGCATGGGGCTCCTAGGTAAAAGCTGGACACAAGTATGCAAAGCTCAACACAGGCTTTCGGCTCAGACAAAACAGGCGAGGAACAACGATACAGTTGGTCGTCAGTCCGGCCATGTCTTGTCAAAGCGACATTGTCAGATCCCTGTTCCTAGACGTGCAGCCCTGGACTGCATCTGATACTCGTCCTTCTCCTCAAAACATTGTGGTTTTCAAACATGCAGCTTCAGCTAACAAGCGCATCAGAAACGGGTCCCGAGAAAGAAAACAACACAGATGTCTTGCATAAGCCCCTCGAAAGCCCTCATCAACACAGGCAGGGGCACCGGTACCGTGCCACCGCGCTTGGAGCTGCGGCCACAGATGATGCACTCCGGCAGCTGCTCCTGGCTGCAGCAATCCGCAGCTTCTTGGATCTTCTTGGGCCTCAAGGATAGCCTCCGCTGGCTCCGCATCCCTGCTTAGCCTGGGCCTAGGCTGTTGCTGCCAGCTGCCTCTGAATTCCTGCATCCCCTGGCCTGGCCCTCGAGATAGCACTGGGCCAGGCGCGGAGCCTCCGTGCGTGGCTCTGAGGTGGCCGTGCCATCCTGGCAATCGCTACGGATCAGCTTCTACGACTTGGAGTTTTCATTGTTCACTCCGTTTGGCTAATGCATGTTCCCTAGGCAGCTTCTCCATATTCTGGATGTCACCGTTGGGCCGTCGCTTGTGGTGACTTGTCATGACACTCCCTTGGTAAACCGGTCACCTGCTGCTCTGGATCTAAGCTGTAAACTGAAAACCTCAACTGGCACTCAACCGGCCTTCATCTGAGCACGGACAGTACAAAACGCTACGGTCTGTCGGCTGGTATGACTGCGATGAAGTCTCTATCAGCGCGCATCGTGGTGCATTCCGAGTGCTCAGAAACACCTACTCCTAAGCCAGCTCCATGACTAAACAAAATCGTCCGCAGAGCAGGCCTCCGAAGCGCTACGCTTCCGCACGGAAGGCGCGGGCTCGGGCCGGCACTGGCAGGATGCCGGCTTATAAGAGCACAGGGGGTCGGGTTATTTTGAACCTTTTGGGTTGCGCTTGGTGCAAGGAACTGCTACTCGGCTTTTGTTGACCTGAGGACCCTTCGACGTTTCCAAGCATCTTTCGTACAGGCCCGAGGGAGGCACCGTGATGAGATGTGCTTGTGATTTCCACACATCCTCAATATTCGGTCCAGTTGCTGATGAAGAAGCCGCTGCCGTTCCAAATGCGGATGCAGACACCATGGAAGAGGACGAGGCAGACCTCGGGTCTGAAAGCAACCGCCTGCGAATGAAATGAGTTTCTTGCTTCACTGCTGATGGGTGGTATGATTTAAAACGTCAGGTGCACCACCACATAGTGGCCACCAACACTGCTACTACCGCTTGTATCAGGCTTGCCACTGCAATGAAATCACAGTCAGAGCACGCTTGTGGCACATCTCCTTCCAGCCAGGAGACGAGCTGCGAGGCGGCCCTAACAGAAAAGTGACAGTTGGGAGGCTTGCCACTCTTGCATTCAAAACCCGCCCGAAAAAGCCACTGGCACTGCCCAGGGGCCTCTCGATGTCTCCTGAGCTAGCACAATATAGGGGAGAGAAAGTATACGACGGCGTTTAGCAGGACTGGGCAAGAGAGAGTGCCGCACACGAAAAACTCAACACTTTAACCTTAATTACTTCACCAACTGAGGCTCCGGAGTGGCGGATCAAAGCCTCGCGGAGGTCTGCAGGTACCGGCAGCAGCTCCTCGGACTCGGGACGAGCTCTCGACAAGGCTTCGTACTATCCCCTTTGAAACGTGTCGAGCTCTAACTTCAGGGCTCGCTGCATGTCGCACGCGTTGACTTATAACTGCGCAGAGTGGCGCCCAATTGCCGCACGGCAGCTTCCAGAGCCTCACAGCGTCAGGTCAGGACGGTCAGGCCGGCAGGGAGACTTCAGCCGCCTCCTCCTCCAGAGCTTTGGCACTGCCATTCGTCAGAGCCAAGGGCGCTGACTCCGAGCCTTGCGATGGTCATGTTCATGAAAACTGCTTGTGAATCTCTATCGTTTCATGAGTGAATGGGACATGAAGAGGCAGGGCCCGGCCTGCTCCCTTGCCAGCCCAGGCTTTCAGGGCCGACTTCCCGGCAGCCTCCTTTGTCGGGTCGGATGCGTGTCACAACAAGAAACACTTACTGTCGGCGATGGTACCGCCAGACGACAAGAAGTGAAGGGTTGGAGCACAGCGAGGAGAACTGCATCAACGGGCAGGATGCCGGCTTCAAGATTGACCCTTTGAGCTGGAGTGTTGCTGCCAAGGGCTGGGTCCTCGGACTGTGACGAGAGCGTCGTAACCGCATCCACGAGCGCGGCGGACGGATGCGCAAGAGGGTACTTGCCTTCGCTCAGTAGAGAGTCTGTGGTGGCGCTACAAGTAGTCGGCTACGCAATGAAAAGCCTCACCTACCCAGGAGACATGCGACCGAGCATCGCCGCACTGCCTTCAGCGCAGCAGCAAACGAGAGCCCTGTCCAGAAGTTGACTGCACTCCAGGGTGGGCAGGCGCTTATGCATTGTGCAGCGCGGATCCACTTCACAAAGTCATTTCGCAAGATCCTGAAGGTTTGACTCTCTGAATCATAAGCCAGACATCTGAAGGAAGTGCCTTTGTCCGCCATGATGTAGCCTGACACGACGGTGCAAGAAGAAATCAGCCGAAATCGTTGGAGCCCAGGGAAAGGAATCCGGGGGCAGCCCCCGAAGAAGCGGCATATTTCCTGCGGTTCGCCGCTCAGGCATTTCTCTAAATCCCTGCGGTACCAGTGCGGGGTAGGCAATACGAAGACTTATTCAAAGGTTCAGGGCCTCTCATCGAGGATCGACTGAGAATCAGACCCATGGCCAGAGCCGCTGGTCTGGATCGGCCGTGCGTGCCGTAGATGAGGCAGCGGCACCTAGAGCCCGAGCAGGTCAGCGCGGGTGATTCACGCAGCGGACTTGATGCTGCGCACAGACATTGCATCATCGTGAAGCTTGCTTGTGCAACCTCCATCTGAGGCGTGGACCCGTCAGCACGAGCTGAGTGGAGGAAGTGAAGCCTATGCATATCGCGAAAAAAAAACTGAATGCAACAGCTGCACGCAAAGAGCTGGTGAGTTCACAACTGCGCGGACCTAAAATTGCGGCACAAGCGGCAAATGCATCCAGTGGCCCGCAAGCTCCTACAGATGTTGGACGGATTGAGCTTTGACTTTCGGCCACTCAGCCACTCAGGCACGAGAGCATACAGTACTGGCCCGACCTTGGGCTTCAACTCACGCCTCTATGTCTAAGCTCACTATCATCAACCAATACATGTCAATACACGATCTACACAGACCCTGGGCGGGCCACAGCTGGTGTTGTCTTCAGACTCAACTAGAAGCGAACACTAACGACATCTTACAACACAGAGACATCATGAGACATACCTCTCTCCGTATACGTAATTATATATATATATATCTTTTCTCAGTGAAAGACTGAGCAGGGGTCGCAAGCTTTTGACGCTTATCGGTCAGTATCCAGAAGTGGTGCTGCGCTACGTTGTGTTCGTCTCACATGAACACGAATGCGGTGTGAATGAATGAAAATATATATGTATATACATATACATACATATATATATATATATAAGTGTGTGTGTGTGTACGTGCGTGCGTACGCACGTACGTATGTATGCATATACATTGACATTGACATGAGACCATCAAGCGACAGCGGTAAACCAATCCAAGATCCATCCGCTGCCCATGTCTCATACGCCAAGCATCCGATAGCCCAGCTCTGGCTGTCAGCGGCACGCGCAGCCGGCGTGAGGGTGCACTCCTGAGGCACACATTCATGTCATCCCTACTTTCTACAGTAAACTTCCCCAAGGAACCATCTCACCCTTTTCTGTTGACAGTGCCATAACAAGGTCATTCCAGACAGGCCCATGGGCACATGGGGAAAGAATCACCGGCATCAATCAGCAGAGTACCACAATGAGAGAGAGCGATATGAGCTTGCTGAGCAGCTTGCTCGATACTTGCTACCGCATCAGCAGGCATTGGGAGAACGACGACGAGAACTAGGATGACCAGCATCACAACCACCACCACCACCACCACCACCACCACGAACAACAACTGCACCATCACTTCATCATCGCCGACGTCACTGGCGACTGCGGGGCACCACTATGGAGAGGATTCGAATTGAACAGGCTTAGGCTTCTCAGCTAGATCCAGAAACAACTGACACCTTGACTCTTTGCTGACTTCATCATCACATGAATCACATGTATCTATCGGAACCAACAGGTGAATTCAAGTTCCCAAGATTCCCGTTAAGTTGAAGTTACAAGAAAGGTTACACCAAAAGAAGACCGCCTACTGCAGCGAATCTGCGTGCCAGCAGCTAAGACTAGTTAGGGACGCGTCAAAGAAGCGGCCAACTACCGGGGTTCTTGCTTGGGCCACAATAGACCTGCAAAGCGAGCACTTCCCATGATATCAAAGACCCCAGGGTCGGAGTGAAGGGCAGCGAGGCTGTAGCGTTCACCAGGCAGTCCTGAGCTCGCTACAAGTTTCTTGGGGAAGGTTCAAACGAGACCAAAAGAGCCTTGACTCTGCCCTAGAATCTGCATCTGCTAGATCATGAAAAGCCTCTTAAGCGTGACTGTCTGACCAGCTTGCCTTGCACGCCTTGCAGAAAGCAAAAGATGCATCAGAACCCGCACCCGCTGCAGTTGACCTGGGCTTCCGTTGGACCTTTACTGTCACCTGCCAGCTCCTTCGGGCCGTCCAAGCTTCGAAAGCATTCCTTCGCTCAAGATGGCACACGGCACCGACATCAGCCAAGTGAGCACATCAATGCAAGCAGATCTCCCAGCTGTGCTCATGATCATGATCTCCAAACCGCTCTGCGACTCCTTCCGCAGCATCTGCATTGCCGAGCGAGAGGAAGCCCTCAACCACCTGCAGCCCCGGCGGAAGGGAAAGTAATGGCTTACAGCAGTTCGCCCTGGCTGTGCAAGTGCAGAAAATGCAAGCTCGCACTGACTATGCAATCACCATGGGTTGCGAACCATAGTATCTTTTGTGCATTCCTGCCATTTCACACTCAAGAGGGATGAGACCGGCTAGCCGAGCTGCGTCGAAATTAGCGACAGGTGATGACAACACCTCTCCGAGAAACGGAGACGTTACAAAGCTCGTTTGGCTGTCTGTGCGAATCTGTGCTAACCTGAACAAGTGGCCGTGTGCCGAAACATTGCTCGCCTTTTGCGCCATTCATTCTTTTCACACCTTTCGTTAAGGTCCTGGTTCTGCGTGTCGAAACGGCCATTTCACGAAAGCTTTTCTGTGCAGAACTTTTTCGGTATCGTGAAAGCTAAGCACCTGTCCTAAGTCGTCCCAGTTCCCATGCGGACGAGTCGGACGAGCTCCAGGGATCGCAAGCAGAGACCTGGCAAAGCGAGGCCTCCGCTGAAGCTGGAGGCAGCACAACCAAGCGATCCAAGCCTCGGAGAATCAGGAACTCTCGGAGAGACTTCTGGGCCGCAGTGCGAGCCGGCACGTGAAATCAGAAGGGAGATTTGCCAGCAGAAGCCATTGGGAGGGACGTGATTGAGATTGGATCAAGCTGCCTGGCTCTATGAGCTCGCTTGCTGCCGCCTCCTCGCAAAACTCCCCAGTAACGGTCCCAGTCAGAGTGCGTGATATCCCGACCACTATCTGTGTGCGATGTTTACCAATGCTGAATGGCCACTCCAGTTTGACTTCCCAATCTCCGTCTCCAAACGCGCTAAGGCTGCTAGCACTGCGGAGCTCGGGGAAGCGCACCTTAGATCTGCGCCGCAAGAGGCATTAAACGCGGCTTCTGGAACACAAAATCAGCGAATCCGCAAGCCGTCGCCCGGTATACTTAGTCTGTTCAGCTGTGCATCGGTCGCCTTCCGTGGACTGCCTCCAGCTTAAATCATGAACCATGTCCCATGTCATGTTCCGCATGGTGACTTGATTCGCACCCCACTAAACTGCAAAGCTGTCAGACTCTTGGATCACTTGGTGCACTCTGTGCCCGTGACCTTCACCGCTTCCGCCGCAGTCCACTGTTGTCGGACCTAGGTGGCAGGTGCTTCAGACCGTTGTACATCATTAACGGGCGAATTCACCGATGTTCTCATGAACGAGTTTGTTGAAGCAAATGCCGCATCGAAGCCTCTCGAAAGCCTGGGGCCTCATGCGCAAGCAAGTGCAGATTTTCAGACAAGCCTGCGAGGATGGATCTAGGATGCTTCTGTTGTGGATTTGCAGTGCGAACAACTATTTATGATCACCATAACTCCAGGTGGCAAGAAGAGCCGCTATCACAGCCGATGCCTCCATGGCAATGCATTCAATCATCGGTTGAAGTGCTCAGAGTAGTTGATTCAACTTGTACACAAGTTCGCTAGCAGCTAGCAAGTGCCTTAGAAAAGACTCAGACAGAAGTACTCCATATGTAAAGTTCTTGTGGTTGGACTTTGAATTTCCCGTGTTTCATGTCTAAAATCCATCAAAAAAAAGGCGAGAAACCCCAGACGGATGAAACGTGCCTGCCCGCTCTGCTCTGCACCTGACGGATGTGGGAAAATCGAACACTTGAACACCTTCGGGCGCACGTGCATGGTGCACTCAGTGCCATTATGTGCCATTGCCTTCCTTCTGCCATGGCCAGGCCAGGGCTGCGCTTGAAGACAAGAATCCCCTGCCTTCATGCACCAATACTGGCCGCTTGGCTCTCAACTGCTGCTCGGCAAAGCATGCCGCTTGCACCAGAGCCTTCCAGAGAACAGCTACAGTAGCATCCTGGCTTGGCTGGAAATCCCTTCACGAGTGCCGGCTCATTCAGTCCTCCCCATCTTCGGGAATGCAGCGGTGGTACTGGAAGCCTGCAAACGGTGGTGAAAAGACTCAGTATATCTCCAAAAACTGAGACGATGATCGAAGTTCTGTTTCTGCAATGTCTCTTAAAGATTGCCTCCCACTGCTTGAGTTCGACGCAACCAGAAGCACGAAAACCGATGCACTGCTGGCACTGCTGTTGCTTGCACGGGCCTAGACTGTTTGTCCAATTCTTGTCTGCGCCATGTTAATGGATGTTGCATGTCTTCGCGAGGCTGTGCTGGCAAAGTGCATAAAGAGCGCTCATCATCATCCAGCTCGGCTTCCGCTGAGTTCCTTTGTTCTGCGCTCTGTGTCCAACTCTCGCATGGGTGTGAGGCTTGAGAAAGCCTCCATGGGCCCGTGCACGCGGTTGGGCCAGAACAAAAACGAGTGCAAGTTCCCCCCTCCTCCCTTCTACAAAGCTGCTCTTCGAATAGGTTTGCCAGCCAGGCATCGCATTGGCAAAATGGTTAGGCTCGGTGGCGCTGACGTTGATGATGGCCCTTGCGAGTAACGAATAAAGCGACTACATGTGCCTCAACCGTGAAGGTGCATTAGTGCTAACAAACAAGCGGTAACAAAAGTAGCCGATTCAGCTGGTGCTGGTAATGACAATGACGTACAGAAGAGAAAGAGGAGGAGGATGAGAAGGAGGAGGAGGGCAATGATGATCATGATGATGTTGATCATGAGAAGAAGAAGAAGAAGGAGGATGAGGATGAGGATGAGGAGGATGAGGAGGAGCAGGAGGAGGAGGAGGAGGAGGAGGATGAGGATGAGAAGGACGATGACGGTGTTGGTCATGAAGACGATGTCGACGACGACGATGATGATGACAACGACGAGGTTGATGAGGATGATGATGATGATAATGATAATGATAATGATAATGATAATGATAATGATAATGATAATGATAATGATAATGATGATGATGATGATGACGACGATTATGATAATGATGTTGGAAGCGGTTGCGGCGGCTGGGTGTTGTTTTGATGGCGGTGGCAGATCTTCTGCTACTTTGTGGCGGCCTGCAGCGGTTTCGGTGGTGTCGGTGCGCGGTGAATCACAAAAGCGCCGCCGCCGACTACATGAAACAGTGTCTCTCAAGCCCGGCCACTGACAGTTCGGATCTGGACCGGTATTGTACCACAAGTTACCACCAATGCTGAGCCAGGCTCCTGATGGGCACACAGCCCTCAGAGGGATCCAGTGGGCGCTCGTACTCGTGCAGGGCACAACGGCAGCGTGCATGCCTCGGGTCGGGTCGGAGGACTTCACACAGGAATGGGACGGTCCGACGATGTCTGCGGAGGCTAACGATTTGCCTGTTGCAACCCACACACACACACACACGCACACACACACACACACACTTCCAACAAAACAGGCGCGTCATACGCATCATTCAATTCCACACTCTTATCCAAATCCTGCGAGCTACTCTAAAGCTGCACAGAGCATGCTGGACTTCAGACTCAGCTGCTCTGCAGTGCCAAGGTATAAACCTGGAGCAACCAGCGATGGCGGCAGCGCCTGGAAGGGTGGTCTGGTTCGTTGATTCGGTTGCTGTCAGTTGCTGTATGTTTTGTCAGAGCTCCAAGAAGACTTGGGATCTGAAGACCGCACAATCTGCCTCATCGTCGGTAGCAGGTGCGGACATCGCTCGAAGACTCTGCTTCAACGAGTGGAAATCTCGCACAGGTCTTCTCGAGAGCTTCAAAGTGCGAGAAGGATGCTGCTAGGAGCTAGCTCTCATCTTGTGCTGACATGGGCTTGTCTGGCTGCTATCAGGCGATATTGCTGTGACGAACCTTCATGAAACTGATGCGGGGGCCAGATGGCTCGAGACGGCAGAAAATATACACAAACACAGATGCCTCGCACCCAAAAAGGCAAACGAATGGCAGATATTCGCAAAGGACCGAGCGCTGACCGAGGCCCTTCGTGTCCTCCAGCACGGCCGACAGCTCGGAGGGAAGAGGCGACTCGCCCTGAACCTGCCGGTTGAACCCCTGAGAGAGAGAGAGAGAGAGAGAGACAGAGAGAGAGAGAGAGAGCCCTAGCTGCGGTCCTGCTCCCAGTGAACTGATGCGTACTGAGTGTATTGTTGCAGGTGCTCAGATCCTGTCGCAGTCCTATGTACGCACGACCCCCCTGCTGGCACCGTCAGCGGCACCAGCAAATCCCGCAAACGCTGTTGGCACCAGCGGTCCACCTGCATCTGCAACTTGCACGCACCACTGTGCTCCCGAGTTAATGATCTGGTGCTACTATTTGTGGCGTCTGAAGTAGATTGTTTCGCATGCAGAAACACCAGGCGGAAGGAAAACCAGCGTGAGTTCTGGCATGCTCGGCAGTCACTGCGGCGGCGACAGTGCACAAACCCGTTTCGGAGCTGAGGCAAAAGATTTGCAACAGGCTTCGAGCTTGCAACAAAACGGAGTGGGCCTGCTTTGCCTCCCACATTTGCGGTGTCTGCACCTGCCCTCGTGCCTGTCATCTGAGAGCTGCAGCAAGGAGCATGGGTGTCTGCATGTCTCCGACTAAAGGGCGGAACGACGCATCACTGCAGCTCAACGATTTCATTGTCTCAAATCAGGGACCATAGCAGTGCAGCTTGCGGGCACCTGGATCTGCTTTCGGTGTTCCAGTCGCTGGTCCCTGACTAGTTCATCATCGTTTCAACAATCTACAGTTAGTGCATGCAGGGCTTAGGGCTGAGGGATCTGCTACTGAGTCGGTCTGCCGTGTCTGATTATTTCGAACTATCTTGTTTCACACCCGCGCCTAATCAACATCCAACCCCAGTCTCATGTATGTTCTGCGGTTCCGAAAATGAAACCATCGACTGGTCCTCCAGGCATCGTCCTCTGACCACTGCTCTTCCTTCTTCACCTTCTCAAGGACCTTGAACACAGTCCGGAACTGTGAACATTCCTAGGGCCGATTCGCAAAACTTACGGACCACTTCAAATCTATCTTGCTCTGCCAGTCAATCTGGAGTGCTGTCTGCTTTGAAACAAGCACGACAGCCGCTGTGATATTCGCGTAATGCCGACCTCAAAGAACCCATGTCAGAGCTCTAGGACCTTCAGAGGTCATAAGCTGAGGAGTGCCTTCTTCTTCTGATCCAGCTCAGCACTCTGGTCCCACGCTCGGGCCTCGGATGCACCCACCAAGCGCCGCGGCTCTTCGGCTTTGCGCTGAAAGTGGACCAGACACCTCCCTCTGCTTCATGAAGTCCTCAAGCTTCTCGGTCTTTGGCCTCGGCATTGGAACGAACCTGATGCATGCACGGGTGATTCAGCAGAACAGAAACCGAGGGCAGCACTTGCCTTTGGACTCCTGGGTCGCAGCATGCAAAACCGAGAGCATTCCGTATCCCATCGCCATCGACTTTGCCTGGAAGCTGGTATCCTTTCTGCAAGACATGAGGAGCGTCCAAGCGTCGTCAATTATATTCAACAGCTTCTGCTCCAGTTCCAAGGTCTGCGTCTTTTCCAGCTCCTCAAGTTGCAACGTCATCTCGTCCCGAGAATCACCGCGCCACCCAAAAGGGCCTTCTTGCGCACGGGCTCCATTTCTCTCTCCCGGGCCTCGCAGGAAAGCACTGACGTTGTACCCGAGGCCCCTCGACTCGCCTCGTAGAGCATTTTTCCTTTCGAGAGCTTCTCGAAAGCATCCTGCAACCCACCAGACAGCTCGAAACTCGAGCGCGGTTGAATGAGATTAGGCGTTTTCGGTTTCAGGCTTGAGTTTGTCGGACGAACCCTATGATCACAACAGGATCCGGACAAATGCGGAAGACGACCGCAAGTTCTGAATCGCGCTTTCCTCTGCAGCCATGGACGTCAAGCTCACGTGCGCAAGGTTTCACCACTAATTAAGTGGTGAAGAAATCTGCCGAAAACTATGGCACTGAAGGCTCTCTCGAGTAATTGTGCACCATCCCGTGCAGTGTTCACAGTGCCCAAGATCTTAAATCCCATTCGCTGAGTCTTGAGGCTTCGGCGTGGTGCTGAGCACTCCAACATGCTGTTGAAGACTGCAAAGGACACCTGAATGAAGACGTCGACACCCCACCTAGCAACAGGTCCCAACAAGACGTCGTTGCCTCATGCACTCAGCATCGAGCAAAAAGAGATCCAGGCTCAGCCAAAAACAATTAGCACGGCACTTGCCTGTGCGACTCTGTGCAGATGCGGGAACTGCGGAGTGGCAGGCTCTGACCCTGCTCGTTGCGCAGCCTTGCTTTGTTACATGTCATAGGCGCAGCATGTACCAAGCGGGCATGCTTGCCACTCCCATAATCACAGGAGGATGGGGATGGGGGTCAAGTCAAGAGGACTGCAAATATTGCAATTTTGGAATTCCGGAAGTGTGTAGGCATACGAATATGGAGGAAATAAGCAGGAAATTCACCTCGGCCCCGGCCGAAGAGGTCAGAGGTTCCCACGAAGACCCTCTGTTTACCCTCCTCATAATCCACACACCCCCCGTCCGTGTCTGCCTGTGGACGAATTGACCGGACCCAAGACACGTTTGTGAAATTTCATGTCCAACACCTCGTAGGCCCAGGCAGTCCGACATAAATTGTCTCTTGCCTTCCCGGTTCCTCCCACCACCACCCTCACCACGGCCCCTGCCCTCTGCCCCAGTCTCTGGATCTGCGGCTGGGCCGAGGCGGACGACACGAAGCGTTTACCTTCCTGAGGTTATGACTCAGTATGACCCTCTCGCTTAACCCCCGCTCACCTCCCCATGATGGAAGCTCTCTGTGTTGGTGCGCGCATCAGCGTCGCCTCGAATTCTCAACAGAGACCTGCGGCGTCCTAAGTCCGCACAAAAGCGATGAAGTTGTAGCAGAAAGTGCGCGCCTAGCTGCGACCCATGTTCAAGATGCATTGGTTCAGGGCTAACTATTGCAACTAAATTCTTGCCTGATTGTGCGACTCGCATGCTGCTGCTAGATGAGAACCGAACATTTTGGGGCCGCCAAGGCTGTGCACGCTGGCTGATTTGTCATGAGTCAACTCCAGCCGGGAAAATTTGTGCACCACTGATGCGTAATCACCCATTCTGTGCATGTGCACAAGGGTTAGGACCGTTGCTGCACCTCCTTTCCGTATCACCTGCTGGGAATCACACCCTGTGGCGATCGCTTGGTGCTGCTGCTGGCACTAAGGTAGCCACAGGAAAGAATGCAGGGATTCCAAGTCACAAGTGCTGCAGCGAGAAACGTCCCGAAGAAGAGCAGGACACCGGAAAGATGATCGTCGTGAAACAGGTGATTACACTTCAACCTCGGCTTGAAATATGTGGTAGCTCCGGCTGCAGTCTGGAAAGCTTCGGTTGGTAACACGCACAGTTGACTGACGAAGGTTATCCCGGTTGGCATGCACATCAACACATGCAACTGAAAGCTTTTGAGCTCGAAGATTCGTGCCCGCAGGCTAGACTACGGCTACAATGGCGGTTGCAAAACCTTAGCGCATCGGCACAAGGTGCATGCAAAAGGGGTCAAAGTCAGCTCTGTGCAATTGAGAAGCTGGTAAAAGTGCATGCCTGCGGCAAGACCAACAGTGATGATTGTCGCCGATAGTGTAAGGAGGAAGTCCTTGCACATAACAGGATGAGACTACTCACCAGTATTCGTGCGAAAGGCCCCGTGAACATGCGACGCATGTTGATCATTGCTGCCGTGGTTGGAGCTGCTTGAACACAACTGAATCTGGAAGTTATCAGGGCTCACCGGAAGCTGGCTACTGTACGGGCTCGTTAACATAAGAGTGCTACACAAGTGATATGTCGAGTGCCGCCCCGCCCCCCTCCTCCGCTGTGGGCTGGCGCCTGTGTTGTTGTCTTTTTGCTTTTGGATCTTTTTTCAGTTTGTCAGTTTCCCTGTGGTGGGGCTAGGCAAAGGAGGACTGCTGTTGTGGTTCACCACCACACCACCACTATTCCCCTCTGCTTGCTGCAAATGCACCCAAGCTCCATGGAAATGAGCATACTGGGTAAGACTAGTCTCGTTTTGAAACTCTGCAGCCAAAGTACAATCACAGCGAGTGAACATGCAAATACCATCAACGTTCAAGCCAAGACTGACTTCCAGTCTTGACACAGTAAGTTGTGGCATGAACATACAGCCGATGCAGTCATCCTTCAATAGTCATCTCGGGAAGCTAACGCACCGATTAACAAGCCACCTTACTGCTGTTAGTAATTAGCCAACATCCACTGACGTCCGATGCTTGTACTGTTGTCTGGGGTCTGTTGTGATGTGTGCCATGGTTATCCTCTGAATTGTCGGTGCGGGGTCGTCCCCCGATGGGGGTTAAAGTAAGCTGCTTCTAGAAACGTTAGTGTCAGTTGCTGCCGCACTTGTCTGTGTGTGCCCCTGTCTCAGTGGCATGGTCCCGGGCCCGCACCTTTGGTGTGGCCAGTGGCTCCGTCCCTGTGTAGCACTGGCTGGCACCCGGCCACGTGGATCGTGACATTGCTGCTGTGGTTTGGGTGGTGGGCTGTGCTTCGGTGCGATCGGTATCCACACCCGCCGCCCATCAAAATTTTTTTGAGATACGAAGCTGCCCTGTTCCGACAACTCGCGAACATCACGAGGAACGTGACACCGACAGGTCAAATCACATCGACCGCGGCGATCCCATCCTCCGACAAGACCGGTAAGAGGATCCCGCCCCGCACAGGTTTGATCTCTGCTTCTGTTGTTACAGGCTTGGGAGGGATCCCATGGTGGGCGGGAGTACCATCGGGGACCTGGGAGCCCTTGGCGTGAATCACAAGAATAGGGTTGGAGAATATCAGAATATTATCAAGTCGGCGACTAATTACAGTACCAATTATTCAGATTTGTTTATCACGAAACCCACTCACTACAGAAGTCATCACACGAGTGCATTGCACAGGCCAAGTGTCCAGAATGCAATACTTCGTCCGGCGCAGCATTGATGCCATGCCTGATGGCTATCAAAAGGCTTTCTGGATTTCCGGATCTCATCCCTCATGACTTGTCGACCAAGCGAAGCGAATGAGACGGGATGTAGGAACCTGTCAACACCGAGTCTCTTCTAGTACCAGCTGGACCTATGACGTTGACCAAATCCTGCAAAGATCGAAATGCTTCGAAAGGAGTCGTCCCCTCAGCACATGTCAATGTATATCCAAGGCACACACCCAGCACACAAAAACCGTAGGGAAGGCAACCAGCCACATTGCCTTGGCACGTGAATAGAGACCGTATGAGGGAGAAAGATAAAAGAAGAGAAGGAGATATACACAGAGACGGAGAAATACCGCGGTGATTACCGTTGCATTTCTGCGAAGTCCTTGCTTGCCTGGACATGTGGAGAGGCTTTGCCCTAACTCAGACTCAGGCTTACAGTACCGGCTTACCTGCCTGGCATGGTAGCCAGAGACCCAGAAATCAGACAAGTTGCCAAAGCAAGTATGAAGGCAACCACCTCAGCACCAGGAGACTGACATTCAACCGGCGTGCAAAACCACAAACTCCGAGTTCGAATCGGGTGGAGGTCGTAAAGACAAGTCTCCCGCAGCTTGTTGACTCATAATTGCGGCATGGCTACTGCTCACAGCACTTCAGGCTGCATGTGGCTGCATGCCTTTTGAACTTGTCAAATGTGTTGGTGTGCGCACGGGACCCTAGAAGGATGACTGCAGCCGGATGGCGCCACCGTGATTGTCTCCAGCTTTGAACCTAGTCTGAGAAGGGCAGCTATGTGTCTTGATCGGCCTTTCCTCATGAAAGCTGCCAAAGCTGCAGACTCCCATAAGCTTGCCGCATTCGCTATCCGCTAGACTATCAGAATCATCTCGGCTAACCAGTCGCGCCTCGCTGCGACCATGTCCAATTGCGCCCAAAGAATGGGCATTGTCGCACCAAGCAGCCAGCGGTACCTTTCAAGATGGCTTTAGCATGCCCCGATTCGAAGCTCTCCTTCCCACTCGGAATCCCAATACCGCAAAGGCACGGGAAGGAATACTGGCCGAGCTGGCTCGTCAACCCATCGGACACGGTTGTGCGAACAACCTTCTCAAAACTCTCCACGGACCCAAACCTCGGCTTGGCTGCAGAATCTCCATGTCAAGCAGCAATATAATAGACGGAGCAACATGGATCAGTCCCCTTGAACTTCTCGGCCCCATGGACTCATGGCCAGGGCACCAGCGATGAACACATTCCGTGACCACCTGGCTCGACTCTGGGCCAGAGGAGTGGCTGTCTGAACCCTCCAAATTTTCCTTCGCAAGACTTGACCGCAATATAGCAACTGACAGTACAGCAAGTTGCAAGGCTGGCACCATCGCACAAAGCAAAAGCTTGACGGCATCCACAGCAATGGCAACCCTGACCCCCCTCTCTGTCGTTCTCTTTCCTTCTCCTCATCATCACCATCCACAGCAGCTCACTGCAGCTCAAGGAGGCAACCAATGGCCGAAATGCACAGCACAACAGCAGCCAGATCAACCAGAAACAGGGGCCAATTCCGTGATTCGTGTGACGGTTTGGCATGTCGAAGCGTTTGCAAGCGTCTTGATCTCGTAGTGCTGAGAGAATGGAGACGGCGTGACGAGTGAAATTGACGAGTGAGCATGATGTAATTGCAGAAGACCACGAACAAAAACAGTGCACTTCCGGCCGCGCCTGCCGGTCACATTGAGGCTCCTCCTCATCCTCGTGGCCAATTTCGCAGCAGGTGCACTTGGCTTCATCAAGCCTAAGTCGAAGAAGGACACAGGCATTCCGGCATTCCATAGTTCAGCGACAGGTGCTTCCTAAAGCTGAACTCGGCAATCGACTATCAAAGTGCGCTGCGGCTACCGATTGCGATTGAGGAATGCTTGGACTCTACGATGGCATGAGGAAAAGCCCCCACAGAAAAAGCAAAGTAGCCCTGCTCAGAAACACCCTATCTCTTTGGCTCACTGTACAGCGTAGTAGTGCTGCGAGAGTAGCTTGAAGTTCGTAAGCTGGTCATGAAGCTGGCGCACGCTGTCGTAATAATTCCTGCAGCACCAGGGCGAGCATGACGCAAGCGGCAGCAGCTCCGGGATTGCTGGCTCAGCTGAACTGAAGAGAGTGGGGTGAACCGAACCTGACACAGCCGAGTTTCTGAAAGGCTGCAGTCCCGAAGAAAAAGCCCACCACTCCTGGAGCTAAGCAGCCAGTTTTGACACACTGCAGCGGCTTCAGAATATGTACACGCCAGATGCACTCTGTCGTCTTACGTCGTACAGATGAGGACAGTCGAGGTGCCAACACCTGCGAAAGCCAACAGCCCATGATAGTCGAAGAAGGTGTGTATCACCAGCTCCGTAATCATTACCTCAGCCCGAAGTGCACAGAGGACGAGCTTACGTTTGACCTGCATCTGGCATGAGGCACTCTTGTAATTGCTGCAAGCAGGGGACCACCATGCTGCCAAAAGCGATTGCCAGTGTGCAGGGGCCAAGAAACGTCGGCCTGATCTTCAAGAGCAGCTTGTTCTGATCCTCGTGGCTCTTGACGAAGGCTGCATACTCGAAGATGCACCAAAGCCGTTGCACCTTACCCAAACATCTTGAACATCTTGATACTTGATGCCAACCTGTGCATACCCAGACGAAGCAGTTAGACCCTGTGGCGCCGCCACTCGACCACGTTGCAGCCAGAAAAATGTAGAAAAAGGTGACACCAACGTGGTGGTACAAATTGATTGTTTGTTGCTTGCTGACTTCGTTTAGTTGATGCTGTTGCTGGCACTGTCGCTATTGCTATTTTGCCGCTGCGGTTGCGGATGTTGCTGATGCCATGTTGCTGTTGCTGATGCTATTGCTGATGCTGGTGCTGGTGCTGGCTCTGGTTCTAGTGCTGTTGCTGCTGCTGCTGCTGCTGTTGTTGCTGTTGCTGCTGTTGCCGTGGCTGCTGTAGCGACTCTTGTCGGTGTCGCTGTTCCTGTTGCTGTTGGTTGTCGTTGTTGTTTGTGCTGTTGCTGTTGCTGTTGTTGTTGTTGTTGTTGTTGTTG
>CAJNJA010020034.1:0-10034 GCA_905231915.1 Symbiodinium necroappetens
ATGGGATTTTTTTTTGTGTGTGTGTGTCCACACTGATCAATGAAACATGAAGGACAGGAAAGGGAAGGAATAAAGCTTTCGTCAAACATAGGTCCAGGTTCAAAGCACTGAATTGAATCTCTAATGCCGGAAGCCAAGAAGCCGAATGACGCATTCAACCCTACGCCCTGCACCCCAAAAGCTCAAAAAGCCGTCAATGCTGGGTCTGGATCCTAGGCAAACCCTGAACCTAAAAGCGTTAACGTTGCACAACCTCATAAATAGCTGGCTAGCCGCGGTTGCATCTTTAGGCCCTCAAGCCCCAAAAGCCGGTCGAGGGCTTTACTGTGGGGTTTGGGGATTTTACGTTTTGCATCTTTTTGATTTAAACTTTGAAGGGTTCAGGTTGTCGTATCTTATACAGCTTTGGGCTTGAAAGTTTAGGGTTTCTTGGATTTGCGAGATTTGGGATTTTGGCAAGTGCTGAACACGTTTCTCAGGGTGCCGAAATGCCAAGGTTTGGGCGGACCGGTGCAGGTCCTAAATGCGGCGCTGACCGGCTGCGCCCACGCTGCAAAGTGGCAACTCTGTTTGCAGCTCGTGCAGTCCGCGACGAGTGCTTGTGGCACTCCGGACGTGGCCACGTTTGGCATCGCCATCAGTGCCCTTGAGCGCGGTCGGGTCTTCTGGGGCCGTGCGCTCTCACTGCTCGCAGAGTCTCAGCGTGGCTCGCTCAATCGCACCTCGGTCTACAACACAACGATTTCTGCAGTGGGTGCCACCAGCAGATGGAGGATGTCCCTGCACCTGTTACAGAGCATGCGTGACCACGCCCAGGACCCCGTATGTGTCTGTTGGAGGTTTTGCTGTGGCTCTTGCTCTAGCAGTGCTGGCAGGAACCGGACACCAGCAGCTTCAATGCGAGCTTGTCAGTGTCCCGCTTGCAGTAGCCCGACACATGCTGGCAGCGGCTTCATGCTTGGCCTAGGCCTGCGAGCGGGCGTGGCAATGGGAGCAGTGCTTGCAGGTCCTCTGGGATGCAGGGTTTTCTGCCGATGCAGCAAGTACCTTGGCAGGACAGCCAGCACTTGCTTAGAGTGCGGTGATTCTGCTTTGTGATGTTCGAGGCTACAGCATCGTCGCGGGCTCCCTCGAGCAGGCAGGGCTCTGGCAAGAGGCGCTTCAGCTTCTTCGAGGTGTCCCGGACCTGCCGCTGCCCTCATGGAGAGTTCTGGTGAGGGCATCGGCGGCCCAAGGCTGGCAGCACAGCCTGAGTTATCTCCTCAATCTGCTCTCCCTCTCCCTGCCTGGGGAGCCCCTTTTGGACTTGGCCCTGGTGGACTCGGTGCTTGGAGCCTGCGCTCGTAGCCTCGCCTGGCGGCAGGCCCTCAAAGCCCTGGAGCTTCTGGGCTCATGGGATGCCTCTTGCCTTGTGCAGGCGCTCCACGCATGCGAGAGCCTCCACAAAGGACCGCAGTGCGAAGTGCTGCGACAGGCACTGGGGGCAGCCCTGAGCCGCTCGGCCCTCCGCAGTCCGAGCCGAAAAGCCAACGACCGCAGCGAGCGCGGCATCTTCGGAACGTCCCTGCACGGCCTTGTTGTTCTTGCCTCCTGGATCCGTGCTCGGACGTGCGGTCAGCCGAGCGCCGGGCCGAGCACTTCTATGGCCTTGGAGAGGAAGGTCCTTCAGGAGCAGGACGGGCGCACGGGCTCCCGAATTTGTCGAAGTCCCAAAAAGAAAAGAAAATGCCCTGCATATGCAAATTTCCTGTGAATTGCTCAGGACTCAGGGGGATCCGAGCTTGGTGGACTGGGCAGTGGGCAAATGCGTTCGCTTCTCCAGCAGCACGTCTTCACTGCAGAAGCCAGCAAGGTGCCGGAAAAGCCACGCTACAGTTTCGTTCCCGGTTCGTGGCAGGTCGAAGTAGAGTAGTCGTCGCCGTCGTTATCGAAGTCTGAGCAGAGCACAAGCGTTTCCGATGTCGCGAGAAGCTTCGATTCAATCTCCAAGTCTTGCTTGCAAAAGCACTTGCAAAGTGAGTGCCTTGACTGCAAGGTTTGAAGTCGAAAAGCATCCAGCCCCGTAACTCGCGCCTGTGTCCCCCTTCGCCCACAGTCGATGGCCGCTCAGACGCCGCGACTGTCAGCCTCATTTGAGAATCGGTTGCCCGTCCTCCTGGGGCAAGGACGGGCGGAACAAGAAGGTAAGGTCGAAGCAGGGAAAGAAGAAGAGGACGACATCGAAGCATGCAGGAACCCAGCAGTGCACCACATCGGCAAGGCCATCGAAGATGCAAGTGGCTCCTCCCAGAAGTGCTGCGAAAAGGTCGTTTTGACCATTGGCGTCATCTTGGCTGTTGCGCAGGGGCTTTCAGCTCCAGCGATTGCACTTTTCATGGGGGAAAGCATTACCACATTGGCGGTCGCAGACCACGCAAAGGAGATAGAGGCGATGACCCCTGAGTTTATCAAGGCACAGAGAACCGGTGACTGTAAGACTCAGTTGTACGTAACTTCGGCAATCATGTTGGTTACTAGTTTAGTACTATGCAGTTGCATCATATACGGTGCTCAACAAGTTCGATGACAGACTTCAATCTCAAAAGCTGCACCTCTACACATGTCTGAGCTAGATATGCTTATATATATGTATGTATATTTATATGGGTACATATACTTATACATCCTTATCCACACCACTTCCGAAACTGTCAGATCGGGGGACTGGCGGCCGTCCAATTCTTCCTGGCCTTCGGTTGGCAAAGTTGTTTGGCCTGGGCCGCCGCCAAGCAAGCCCTCCGCTGGCACCGCAGGTTCGTGCAAGTGTTACTTTCCTTAGACGTTCCTTGGGAAGCACATTCAGCCAGCTTTTGTTGAGATTTTGTGTGGTCGGCTTCTACCAGGGATTCGTCTTTTTTCTGAGGTTTCCTGGTACGATGAGCACGACTCGGCGGGAGTCGCATCCAAGCTGGAGAGCGATTCCTCGAATGTTTACCTTTTTATGTCGTCAGCCCTGGGGTTCCTGATTTCGAACTTGGCCCAGTTCGTGGCTGGCCTGCTGTTGGCACTCTATGAAGGCTGGCAGCTGGCCTTGGTTGTCTGCGCCGCAATGCCCATCTTGATGTGGGCCGGCCATCGCATGGGAAAGGAGATCGAGCACTACACAGAGGTGCAGCAGATCAACTTTGCACGGGCCTCTGCAGTAGCAGAGGAGGCGCTCATGGCCATCCGCAGCGTCGCGTCATTTGGTGGCGAGGCGCTGGAGGTCGCTCGCTTCGAAAAGGAACTGATACCGGCCAAGATTGGTGGCATCCGCTCTGGCACGAAGATAGGTGCTGCGTGGGGTATTCTCAATGTCTTCTACCCATGCTTGTACTCGCTGGCGCTTTGGTTTGGTGGCCATGTCCTTATGTCTGAGGAGAATGCCGGCTTCGAGCCCGCACGCATCATCACGGTCATGCTTTCCGTTATGGTCGGCGTTTCAGCCCTGAGCGAGTTTAGTGGCTTTGTTCCTGTGATGGCGAGAGCGGCTGTTTCTGCAAAAGCAATGAAGCAGGTCATTTGCCGTGAGGCGGGTGATGCCGGTGCCATCGAGGCCTGGCGCTTCCTGCCAGGAGAGCTTCCTGCGAACCTGACCGAGGTGGACATCATCGAATTTCGAAAGGTTAGCTTCAGGTATCCGGCAAGGCTTGACAAGTGGGCTCTTCGCAGCTTCAGCTTTCGTGCAGAGAAGGGTCAGAAGGTTGCACTTGTTGGGGAGAGTGGCTGTGGCAAGAGTACCACCATCCAGCTCCTTGAGCGATTCTATGATCCGACTGCCGGTGAGGTGCTGGTGAACGAAACTTCCCTGAGTCGGGTACCGACCCAGGTCTGGCGACAGCTGGTTGGCTACGTTGGCCAGGAACCCGTGCTTTTCGCCACGAGCATCATGAGAAACCTGAAGGCCTTGGACAATTCCGTTCCCGATGAGCAGGTGATTCAAGCAGCTAAGGTGGCGCAAATCTATGACACCGTGATGCAGCTCCCTGACGGCATGGACACGCATGTTGGCACAGGCGGTGGGCTGCTGTCTGGAGGACAGCGGCAACGCATTGCCATCGCACGTGCCCTGGCAAAGAATCCGCAGGTCTTGCTCTTAGACGAGGCAACCTCGGCTTTGGACAACGAGTCCGAGCGCATGGTGCAGGCAACACTCGATTCTGCTAATGCCACCATGGGACGCAACATTACCACAATATCTGTGGCCCACAGGTTGTCAACCATCAAAGATTCGGACATCATCTACGTGCTCAAGGATGGATACTGCTGCGAGCAGGGCAACCACGAGCAGCTGATGGCAAAGAAGGGCCAGTACCACAACATGGTTACATTGCAACAGGCCAGAAGTGAGGAAACGAAGCACCAGCAAGAGGAACAAAGCGATGAGGACCATGCCATTGAGGAAGAGGATGAGCACGGCAAGTTGGTCACTGCAGCATCCTTTGCTAGCAGCCTTGGCCGCGAGATGCAGCAGACGAAGTGTGCAGACGGTGCAACAGCAGATGCCGGCAGTCCCGCAGTGTTTTGCCGCCTTCTGCGCATGATGGGCTCCTATGACCGTAGCCCAGCAGTTTTCGTTTTTGGTTTGTGGTGGTACGGGTTCTGCCTGCTATGACAAAACTATGCGGGCTTACTGTAGGTCGCTACTGGTGGATCTGGCCGGTGAGTGTCGTCATCATCCTGGCGGGAGCAGCGAGCATGCCGCTGGAAGCTGTCTTCTTCAATGCGGCGGTGGTGTCCCTGTCTCAAGCCGCTCTGGGCGACTTCGAGGCAATGTATGAAAAGCTGGACACTGCCATCGTTGGCCTTTCAATCGTCGGTTTGGGCTCGGGAACCGCGGTGTTCGCACAGAACTACCTTTTTGCATACAAGCAGGAAAGCTTGTGCATGATCCTGCGCAAGGCAGCCTTTGCCAGGACCGTCTGCATGGACATGTCCTTCTTCGATGCCCCGGAGAACCAGACAGGGAGCATCTTGGTGTCCCTCCAGATGCACATGAATCGGGTGGGACAGATGCTGGGCATTCAGCTTGGGAATTCAGCTGCGGCCCTTTTCACGTGTATCCTCAGCTTTGGCTTCAGTTTCTTCGGCTGCTGGGAGCTGTCCTTGCTCCTCTTCGGCCTGATGCCTCTTTGCGGCCTCCTGGGCCTCACGGTGGCCGCCTATGTCGCCCGAATGGATCCTGAGAGGATCGAGGCTTACGGCAAGGCTGGCAAGGTCACGTCAGAGGCCGTGACCTCCATTCGCACTGTGAAAGCCATCGGAGCAGAAGAACACATCATGGAAGTCATAGACGAGTCCCTGAATAAGCTGACAGAACTCAACACTGCGAGGTCTTGGAGGCTGGGTCTGTCCCTGGGCCTGAACTTGGCTCTCGTGCAGCTGATCTTCCTGGCTGGCTTTTCGATGAGTGCTGTCTGCATTCAGTACTGGGGTTTCGATGCTGGCCAAGTGCTGATGTCTCTTTTTTGTGTGGTGTTTGGTGTGATGTCGATCACCTCCATTGTGCAGCACATTCCAGATGCTGCATCTGGCCGATTTGCAGCTATGGAGGTTTTCCGTCTTGTCGATCAAGTCTCCAAGATCGATGCCACGCAACCCACAGGACGTATCGAAGACCTTGGGGATGGGTCCATTGAGTTCAAGGATGTGCGCTTCTGGTATCCGCACCGTGCCGAGGTTCGCTGTCTGCGCTTGCGCATGCTGAAGCATTTGGCTTGTCTTGATAGATTATCGCCGCTTGCAGTGAGAATGTCTTATCTTCCAACAGCCACTGACAAGAGAAGCTTCGGGTTGGGCTATTTAGGACACTAAATTCTAAAGTAAGGACTTCCAGAGCACGCAGTAAAGCGCCTCGCTTGAGAGGTCCGGGTACTGAAGAATGTCAGCTTCACCATCGCGAAGGGCCAGTCTGTTGCTTTCGTGGGCTCTTCGGGGAGCGGTAAATCCACGATCATTCAGCTGCTGCAGCGCTTCTATGACCCTCCAAGGGGCTCCATTCGCATCGGAGGCACTGAGCTGAAGGACCTGAGAAAGGGCCCTTCAAAGCAAACCCCCATCCCACCGCAGCCCGCAGCACAGAGAAACATAAACCATTTGCAGGAGCTGAATGTGGCTTGGTGGCGTCGCCAGGTCGGCATGGTTAGCCAGGATCCTGTACTCTTCGACATGTCCCTGGAAGAGAACGTCAAATACGGCTACCCCGAGGCCACAGCTGGTGAGTTACTCGCAGCAGCGGAGGCGGCGCACATGGACTACGCTTTATCTGGTGCAGTGAAGTGGAGTGAGCGAATGGGCCTTCGTGGTGAAAAGCTGTCCGGTGGACAAAAGCAGCGCTGTGCGTTGGCGAGGGCCTTGATCCGGAAGCCCGAGGTCATGCTCCTGGATGAGGCGACATCGGCTTTGGACTCCGTGTCTGAACAGGTCGTACAAAGGGCCATGCAGGAGGCAAGGTTGGGCAGGACCACCATCACGGTGGCACACCGACTTTCCACGATTCGGAATTCAGACAACATTTTTGTGATATCCAACGGCCGGCTCGTCGAATCGGGCACTTACGATGAGCTCATCGAACGCGATGGCAACTTAGCCAAGCTGGCTGCTGGAAGCCTATGACCCTTTGCGAAGTCTCCACGGGGCCCCAATCTCGGACATCCCCTATAGATTCTAGATGCCAAGTAGCAGCACGCGATGGCCTTTCGTGGAGAGTCCAAAGGGGAAAGGGAATGCTGGGATCTTGAGCCTGCGTCCAACAGTCTCCAAGCCGTCGTCAAAGTGAAGTACTGTAACTGTATCCCTCAACTTAGGATTCCACAAGATTCCTCAACTTCTTTCCCCTGTGTGCACCCGGCTAAGTCCGAGTGCTTGCATCCGCTTAATGCGCAAGCTGTGTACGTCCGGGCTACCAACGCTGACCCGGCGAAGACGCTGCTCGCCAACACCCGCATGCATTTGACAGAATTCCTGATAACTATGGGCTCGGTCAGAATAGTTCGGGCTGTGGGCCTGGGGTTCTTGCCAATACTGGCTTTAACTTCAGCCACAGCCCGCTGCACAGAGGCCTATACCCATTGTGTTTATGTCTCTTGACCCTGGACGCCACACAGACGTCCACGGAATTCAACGCTAGCTTTGTCCGGACCTCGGGCAAGAGCTTGGCCGTGCTGGCCAGACCCATGTGCTGTGCGGACAGAACCTAGCATCAAACAGACCGCTCCGGCTTTGGCTGCCCCCCGGAGCCGTTTCTTTTTCCTAAGGGGCCCAGTGGACCGCACAGTCAGCACTGCTTTTTTGGGTGAGGCTTGAACGCTTGAACGAAGCATGCTCTTCGAACTGGAGTCATCAGCTCAAGAAGTTTGGATTTGGTACATGTGCGAGTGTGTGCTAGTTGAACGTTTTCGTGCATAAGCCCCAAAGCACTGAAATCCCAGATGTCTTTCAAACAACAACAACCACCCCTCGGCCAAGATGTCATTCAAAATCGGAGTGGGCACACGTACTTGGCCAGAGCAATGTACAGTCTCAGAGGTTGCGGTGGCAACCATTTCGGCATGTTTGCAGGCTCAGCAAGTGTCATGTGTCTGAAAGGATCAGAGCAAGACAGCTTTCGCAACCGGCAGGCTAGAATGGACATTCATGATCTCGTGTCTTCGTGATGCCAGGCACCCGGTCCGACTTCATCATTACACAACATCCGGAATTTAATCTCGGTCGGGTAGCCAGTGAGCAAGGTTCGGCACTCAGAGGCACCATAAGTTTCTGCACATGGTTCATCTTCGCTTCGCGCTGCATGCACGAGCTGCTTTCTGTACATGGTTTTGGGATGACCGAACCATGTTCAATGTCTCTGATTTTTGGCAAGGACTCGGGAATCAATGGGACACCAGTCGATATGCTTCCCGCATCAACAGGAGACGGAGTGGGCCGATCACAGATTTCGCTGCATGTGCCACAATGGGCAGCTCTGCAAATTACATCAGACCAATGCATGATCCCAGGCATGTTCTTTTTGAATCATGGTTCAAAGGCAGTTGTCTGAGGGTGGAAGTCAGAAGAGCCTTTTGTTATGTTGGTGTGAAAAGCTTGGGCGCATCCACGCATGCCAGTCTTCAGATTGTTTGAGGTTTTGACTTGATGATGCTTGGACAACTGTCGTCGGGGTTCCTTTGTTAATGCATTGCTTCCGGTCGAAGGCATGCTGAGGTTCGCAAGGTCATAGAGCTTTCACAATCGTGACAGGAGCTTCGTCCTACAGCGCCTCCATGAAAGTCGCCTCCAGGGCTCCCCTCGCCTTCGTGGGCTTGGGGCTTTGGGGCTTGAGATGCTTAGGGTCGACCTGAGTCAACTTGACAGAACTCCAGGAGACCCCATGGCAGTTTCGATGCCCAGGCCGCGAGAACACGGGCTCACGCTGAAAGATCGCGTTGCTGGCCTCGGAAGACCGCTGCCGATCAGACAAGGCGTGTGCCGCCCTGGCTGAGGCGCTGGTTCGTGCAGCCACGTCGCCCGGCGGGATGGCAGAGACCCCGAATCCGGAGGCGTTGCAAACTGCGTAACTCGATCTTTGGCTTCTTTGTTACCGTGTGTGCGTGTGTGGGTGTCTGCACATCGTGGGTTCCGCCTTAAGCCTGTAGCTGTGGCTGCGGTTTGTAGGCTTCAGAGGACGATCTGTTCAAGTCCATGAAGGCAAGGCTCAACTGGATCGATCTCAGAACGTCTGAGAGTCTCTGCGGCCTTGCACCAGGCTTTCGCCTTGCGCAAGAAGAGAGGAGCGGTGCCCCAGGTGCCCCAGGCCGGGATACTTCGTCGCGGAGGAGGATGGCTTCTGCACTGGAGTCATTGCATGTTGGAGGCTCATGCTGAAAGACAAAGATTCCGCTACCCCCAAGGCACGAGGGATGAAGAATCCTCTCCGTACGGAGAAAAAGACAGCCGAACATAACGAACTACCAATAGGAAACTGGTGTTGTGGTGTCAACGTCAGTAGCACAGATGCAAGCGACTGTGCGCGCTTAGACGCTTCCCATCCAGGAATCGGACAATACAACTACACCGTGCCGGAGCAAGCTCTGCCGTTTTTGCAGAAGTTTCAGAGACCCCTGGTAAATCCACCCACCTTGCCAAAAGCTCCTTGAGTAGGAGTCCATTTCGACGAATCGCGATTTGGCGTTTTAGCCTCTTAGTCGTGGTATAGACAACCTGGGAATCCGTAGTCAGTTTGACTGGCTGACTGATACGAGAAAGTGTCCCAGTGTTTTCGACTTGCTGCGGATCTACATTGACATGTCTGCAACGTTGCAAAGAACTGCGCTGCGACTAAGCAGTTGCCGAAGGCAACAACTCAACTCGGCCCAGCGGATGGTGGCAATCAAGCCCGCAAAAGCGTGCATCGTGCATGGCGGCTGAGCATGGCTGAGCAAGGGTTGTGCCTGCACGAGTCCCGAATCCAAGATCATGCCCATAGTATCTTGATAGGGCAACCTGACAAGTTTTGACCGTTTGTTGCACCTCGAAATATTTATCAAGAAAACGAAGCTGGCAGGAGGGCGTTTTAAACCACTTGATCTCATTGGCCTGCTGCCGTCCTCTACCGCAGCTGTCAGCTGATTGAGCGACCTTGCTCCTTCACAAATATCGCTGCCTCGGGGCTACTACAGGCACCTCAGACACGTGTCAGAAGTTTGCAGGCAGAGGTCCAAAGCTGCTCCCGCTCCCGCCAGGAATGGCTACGGGGCAAAAGCTGCTTTCATGCATTGCTGGGATCCTGCTGATCCGCGGCGAGCTCTGTGACTCCTCCCGCTGCTACTACTACTACTACTACTACTACCACTACACTACTACTAGGGTTGCGCGCCTCCTGGCGCCTGGTAGTTTTATGTGGTTCGAGGGTCCAAAATGCAGGTTTTAGCGCAATTGTTCAAAAATGGAGTTAAGCGAAAGGGGGGGCAACTAATTGAGAGGACTACGAAGTACACTGAACATGATTATTTTGATGATGATGATGATGATGGTGAGAT
>CAJNJA010020036.1:0-10032 GCA_905231915.1 Symbiodinium necroappetens
AGAGATCGGGTGCCCCTCAACCAAGTAAACCCCCAACAGTACATCCTAAGGGGGTCTTGGGGTTTAGGGTTTTGGGGTTTTGGGGTTTGGGGGTTTAGGGCTTTAGGGGTTTAGGGTTTTCGGGGTTTTGGGTTTTGGGTTTAGGGTGTAGGGTGTTAGGGTTTAGGGTGTGGGCCGCCCCCTTTTACAACACCGTGTAAGCACCCCTCTGCAAGCCCTGGCAGCAACCTCTTTGTTGTATCGAGCCCCACAAGACTCTACAAAGCCCGTTTACAAGGCTCTTCTCAAGCCCGTAGAACGCACAGCCCTACAGTTGATGATATAAATCCTGCATTGCTGCATTACCCATAACAAGGAATAGACCATATTTCCCATAGTTTAGGGTCCTTGAGGTAATGCAGGATTTATGTCATCAACAGTATGTCCTATAAAACCACGAACCGTTGACAAGCCTTCACTGAGCCGAAAGCCCTCCACGCTCGAACCCCAGAGTCCCTAGAGTCCCTAAACCATGAAGCCATCTTCGAACCCTTCGAGGACCCTAAACAGGGTTTAGGGTTTGGGGCTTGGGGCTCTGGGTTTAGGGCCCCTTATAGGGTTTAGGGCTTAAGGTTTAGGGCCCTAAAGCCTTAGCTTTAACCAATGTAGAGCACCCTCGGCAAAACGGGGTCCTACGTAGATCTTTGGGCAAGGAGGCCTGTAGTCCCCTCAGACTCCCATCTAAACCTGTTTTACGAACCCTAAAGCCCTAGAAACCCCTGAAGCCCTGGACCAAAACCCATAGAGAAGCAAGCTCTAGGGCTAGTTTATAAGGTTTGGGGTTTTTGGGTCTTAGGGCTTTAGGGTTAAGGGTTTTAGGGTTTAGGGTTTAGGACTTAGGGTTTTAGGGTTTAGGGTTTAGGGTAAGCCTGTGCACTCTTTTCAGCTTCCGCTGCCCTGTGCCGCCCAGGTTTTTTCGGCCATTTCCAGCTCGCAAGGTGGTTGGTTCAGGCTGGATTATATAAGGGGCTTTAGAGTTTTGTTAAGACTGTTTATGTTTTCAACGGCGGTTGTATTACCTACTGTCGTTGATTTTTGGGGGGTTGCAGAAAGTGTTGAAAGGTTTGATAGGCTTTGCGTTGCTGTGACCGGGTGTTGCAAGGATGCAGGGTTTAGGTTTCGGGGTGTCACGGTGCAAATTGGGGTCTTTCGGGTTTTAGAAGCCTAGTTGACAGCGTTTCGCCTTTGATGTACGCGGTGCACTTCCCCCAGGCTCCTAATCAAAAGAGGCTTGTCCCTGGGGGTTCTCCGGGGACAACTTGCTGTTCAGGACTTCGGAGGTTGGATTTCAGACTTGAGTTTGGATCTTGGGTGAAGCTGGAAAGGTACTGAGTACGATTTGCTGTGGGATCGCACCATGTAGTGCATCCCAGGTCCAAACTCCGAAATTCCGAAAGCCCCAAAGCTTTCTTCAGCAGTTGGAATCTGAATCTGCGGATATAGGAATAGGCACCACCTAAAGTACCCCTAAACACCAAAGTACCCTTAAACCCTAAAGGACTCTTAAGTCCTTAGCTACCCTCAAACCTTAAGTACCCTTAAACCCTCAAGTGCCCCTAAACCCTAAAACTAAACCCTGAAACCTTAAAGTACCCGTAAGCCCTAAACCTTAAACTCTAAACCCCTAAACCCCTAAACCCTAAGAGCCCTAAGCCCTATACCCTAAACCCTAAACCCTAAGCCCTAAACCCTAAACCCTAAAAGCCCTAAGCCCTAAACCCTAAGAGCCCTATACCCCTGTTGTAAGCAGGCCGGGGCGGAGTGCCATCGGCCGGATCTCCGGGGGGCCACGCCGTGCCTTTGATGGCTTTAGGGGTTGCGGGTTTAGGGTTTTCAGGGGTTAGGGTTTAGGGGTTTAGGGCTTAGGGGTTCAGGGGTTTTCGGGTTTAGGGGTTTAGGGTTTAGGGTTTAATGTTTAGGGTTTAGGGGTTTAGGGTTTGCGGGGTCGGGGGGGTAAGGTGTTAGGATGTGCTAGGCGTTTGGGGGCGTTTATGTAGGGTTTCGTTTAGTCTGCCACCTTGGGTTCATAAGGCTATAAGGGTTTAGTGAGGTCAAGGACTCTTATACGGGTTCTAGAAGGCTTTTCCAAGTTTTTCCTTTAGTTTTTTAGAATTATCGCCATTATAATGGCTCAATCAAGCTGTAAAGTGAGGGGTTTGAGGACTTATGGGTTGGAGCTGGCTGAATTCGGCTACAAGGTTTGAGGTTTGACGCGCAATGCCGAGCCCTATACAAGTTGCAGGTGCTAGCGGCTTAATATACCGTAAACCCCTAAACCCTAAGCCCTAAACCCTAAGCCCGAAACCCTAAGCCCTAAACCCTGAACCCTAAACCCGGCTTAGTTGGAAGAAGGCCCGACCCTTCAACCGGGAGGGAGCTGGGGCCAGAGGTAGATTCTGGAACGTAGTTCCTTCAGTTGTAAATCTCCGTCAAGTCCTCACTACAGGATCCTCCGTAGCCTTTCGGGGGTTTAGGGTTTAGGGATGTTTAGGGTTTAGGGTTATAGTTAGTTGAGTTGCTAGTGTGTACCCTTTCTGGGGCTCGTACACTATTCTTTCATAGTCAGGAGGTAAGTTGTTATATTGACCACAGGGGTCTTCAGGGTTTGTGATTATACTTGGAGTAGGGTTTAGGGCTTTAGGGTTTTAGGGTTTCAGGGTTTAGGGTTTAGGGTTTGGGGTTTAGGATATGATTCATATGATGTATAGTATACCCCAAAGCCCGTTTTCATGATGAAGCACCCTAGATTATGCGATCTGTTTTGAAACTGTTGGGCCCCTTATGAACTACAACACCCTCACCTCCGAGATCCCGTAGGTGCACGATGAACTTTCGCCGTTGAAAGCTGGTATGCGTGAGTTCAAACCACCTATGAAGACGACAGACATCCTACACTCCATCCTGCTGAATGTGCACCAAAATGGGCAAAGAATCCGACGAACATCTCCATCTTTCATGCTCTCTTCCACAGGACACGGCCACTTTAACTAGTTACAATATAGATTGGGAAGACGGTTCTAACTTTCATAACACCCCTTATATCAAACATACGCTGTTCATGCTTAGAGAATTCCACTGGCGTTGACGAGTCAGCGGGACGGCTTTTTTCCGATCACATGGTCTTAAGTTTTACACTCTTACACTCCCCAAACTCAAAATCCTATCTTGCAGTGCCCTTATCCTGAACCCAAGCAACCTAAATATTAGGTACTCCATATAGACCCTAAACCCAAAGCTTAAACCCACTGCGCTTAAACAAACTTAAACCCTAACCTAATCTATGTCTATGTATGTACATACATGCATACATACATACATACATACATACCTACATGCATACAGAGAGAGAGAGAGAGAGAGAGACTCAAGCCTACGCAAAGTGCACTGCCCCCCCCCCATTGGCTCCCCAAAAATATATACTACTGCATCCTTATAAACAGGACGACATAAAGAACCATTTTAGTACCCTGGTAGAAACCCTTATAGATCCCTTTAAGGATTCATAAAAGGGACCCTAACTTAGAGAACCTTAAACCCTGAACCCTAGACCCTAAACCATCAACCCTAAATTAGACCCTTATTAACAGAACTACGCATAGCTCCGGAGTCAGCTCTAGGTTCCACATCGCCTGCAGCAGCGGGGAGCTCAAGGCAACCAAGGACACACCTAAGGTTGGGTTCAGGGCTTAGGGTTTAGGGTTTAAGGTTTTTGGGGTTTGGGGTTTTTGGGTTTTAGGGTTTAGGGTTTTAGGGTTTAGGGTTTAGAGTTTAGGGTTTAGGGTTTAGAGAGTTTAGGGTTTAGAGTTTATAGGTTTTTGGGGTTTAAGGTTTAGGGTTTCACTTTGGGGAAGTTTCGGGTTTACGGTTTAGGAGTTTGCTTTGACAGGGTTTCAACCGTGTTTGTTTGTAAGGCCTCTCTCGCAGCTCCATAGGGTCTTGTATGGGTTTAAGGGTTGCTGGGTCGGTTTAGGCCGTTCCGGGTTTTAAGGGGCTTTAGGTGTTTAGGGTATTACCTGGAAGCCCGATATTCCATAGAAGCCCATCAAACCCTTACGCACCCCTAAAACCTAGACCTCAAGCACCGGATGTAAGCCCTCCTCCGCAGCGAAGCATTTGGTGCTTTAAACTCTTCCGAAGCCTCCAGCCTACATCAGGTTTTGTCGGGGATTTATTGCTGCTTACCATGTTTTTTTCGAAGGTTTCTGCAAGGTGTGCAGGGTGCTTGGCAAGGTTCGTACAAGTGTTCTGAATGGATTGAGGATGTTACGGTTTACTTTACTGAGCTGATTTTTGTTGTTTGTTTTAAGTGGTTTAGTTGCTTAGTGGAGTTCCCAAACCCCGGAATGCTCAACCCCTAAAGACACCCGACCACAGGCACCACAATCTTGAACCCTAGACCCTTAAACCCGTGGGGGGTTTAGGGGGCCGTCTTGGGGGTGTTAGGGCGGTTTTGGGGGGTTTAAGGCCGTTTTGGGGGTTTAGGCAGTTTCACAACACCCCCAAGCTATAACATTCCACATCCTAAATATCATGACCTCGAAGCCCAGGCCAGCAATTCCATGTAGTTGCAATACCGCGTCCACGACCTAGACAGCACTCTGTATGAAATTCCCGACTGCCCCTACACCCTGATTTCCCAAACACCAAAAGGCCGCTGATATACATGTCTGAACAATTACTACTAACATTCTTGAGGGTTCCTTGTCACATTGTTCTATCATAATGTACCCCCAAACCACTATTCCAAGTATTAAGGTGTCCTTGTATGGTTTAGAGTTTGCCCTCGGCACCCTACACGCTGGTGCCGATGCACAGATCGCACGCTGGCTGCTAACCCTCCGGGCGGAGGTGAACAAAACCTGCTCCGATAGCGGCTTGCCTGAGGTTTGCTTCGTTGTGTTTTTCTTGTCCCCTAAACCCTAAACCCTAAAACCCTAAACCCTAAGCCCTAAACCCTCAAACCCTAAACCCTAAAAGCCTAAAACCCTAAAACCCTAAATCCCTAAACTGCTTTGCTTCAGACCCTACCTCAAAGCTGCCAAACCGTTCTCTTCGTCGGGTCCCAATCGCGAACCTGTACTCGGTTTAGGGTTTAAGGTTCTAGGGGTTTGGGTTTAGGGTTTAGGGCTTAGGGTTTAGGGTTTAGGGGACAAGAAAAACACAAAGAGTTTAGGGTTAAGATGTTTAAAGATTAGAGTTTAGGCATTAGGGTTTTTATGTAAGAAACGCAAAATGTAGGGTGTAGTATGCCCCAGCCATCCCCCAGCTCCAGTATTCTCATTGGGTTTACAGGTTTCAGGGCTTTGGGTTTTGGGGTTCTAGGGTTGAGGGTATTTAGGGTTTAAGGTTTAGGGTATTTGGGGCGTTTAGGGTTTAGGGCTTTAAGGTATTTAGGGTTTGGGGTTTCGGGTTTAGGGGTTCGAGGTCTAGGGTTCAGGGATTACTCATGCTTCCCTGCCCGTTGCTAGGGTCCTGAGTCACTATAGCAAACACAGCTTTAAATGACTGCCACAGTGTTTTTTTTGGATATGGGTTCGGTAGGGGAGGCCTTGGTGTTGAGCTTCGGGCACCTCGGTGTTCTGCGCAACTACCAGTATCGGCCCAAAGAAACGGGCCTATGCTCGTGAAAAATCTGGATTCGAAGGTGAGGGCGTTCGATGCGAGGGTTAGCTGAAAGTCCTAAGCCCTAAACCCTAAACCCTAAAACCGAAACCCCCCTAAATCCCCAAAGCCCTGAGCAAAAAGGGGTTCAACCCCCAAGGGTTTTAGAAGCCCCTAGCCCTCAGTCCTGATCCTAAACCCTAAACCCTAAACCCCCTAAACCCTAAACCCTAAACCCCAAAGCCCCTAAACCCCCTAAACCCTAAAGCCCCAAAACCCCCTAAACCCCAAAGCCCCAAAACCCAAACCCCCTAAACCCCCAAAACCCCCAAAACCCTAAACCCCCAAAGCCCCAAAACCCATGATCCTAAACCCTAAACCCTTATAGATCTCTTAAGATCCCTTTAAAGGAACCCCAAAGCCCCAAAACCCTATGATCCTAAGGATCGACAGCTCTGCTTTTGGCCTCAAGCCATGGCCGCCTGCTTCAATCCGTGTGCTCAGGGCCTAGGGTCCTTAGGGTTCTTTAGGGTCCTTTAGGGTCCTTTAGGGTCCTTTAGGGTCCTTTAGGGTTCTTAGGGTCCTTAGGGTTCTTAGGGTTCTTAGGGTTCTTAGGGTGCTCAGGGCCTAGGGTTCTTAGGGGTTCCTTTTAAGGGAACTACAAGGGTTCCTTTAAAGGGATCTATAAGGGTTCCTTTAAAGGGAACTACAAGGGTTCCCTTAAAGAGATCTATAAGAGATCTATTAGGGTTCCTTTTAAGGGAACTACAAGGGTTCCTTTAAAGGGATCTATAAGAGATCTATTAGGGTTTAGGGTTCCTTTTTAAGGGAACTACAAGGGTTCCTTTAAAGGGGTCTATAAGAGATCGATTAGGGTTTAGGTTTTAGGGTTTTGGGTTTAGGGTTCTTAGGGTCCTTAGGGTTCTTAGGGTTCTTAGGGTCCTTAGGGTTCTTAGGGTTCTTACGGTTCTTAGGGTTCTTAGAGTTTAGGGGTTTTTGGGGATGTAGGGGTCTAGAGTATAGTGTTTAGGGTTTTTCAAGTAAGCTTCGTGTGACGAGTTGCAGAGTTTGCACGGGTGGTAGCTTGAGACTGCGAGTCTGGGACATTTTAGGTGGGTAGTTACCGTTATAGGAGCCTTCTAGAAGGTCTATATACCGTTATAGAAGCCTTATAGAAGCCCTATGTACCCTAAACTCCCCACCTGTAGTTTCCTTCAACCCCTAAACCCCAACCCCCAAGACATAAACCCTAAACCCTAAAACCCTAAAGGCCCAAAACCCTAAAGCCCTAAACCTTTAAGTGAGAGACTGCAGGTTCAGCTGCCGTTGTGCGCCTTTTGCTCGAGAATGGGGCTGACATGACCATGACGGACAGAGAGGTGCAGGGTTTAGGGGTTTAGGGTTTTTAGGGTTTAGGGTTTAGGGGTTTAGGGTTTTAGCGTTTAGGAGTTTAGGGTTTTAGGGTTTATACCATGACCATGACGGACAGAGAGGTGCATGGTTTTAGGCTTTGGGACGTCAGGGCTTTGAGTTTAGGAGGCTTTAGGGTTTAGGCTTGAGGGTTTTAGAATTTCGGGTTTACGCTTGAGGCTTTTAGAGTTTTGGTTTAAGGGTTTAGCGTTTTAGGGTTTGGGATCTTAGGGTTTGTGCCATGACTGCAAGGGGGTTCAGGCCGTTGGGGTGGCAGCCTTGGGGTTTCGGAGGTTCAGGCCTTGGGTGTTTGTTTAAAGCCGAGGTCCGGGTTTGGGCTCTCAGGGGTTTAGGTTGAAGGTCTGGCTTCATCATGTTTATTCAGGGTCTAGGGTTTAGGGTATTTGGGGTTTCGGGGTTTAGGGGTTAGGGTGCAGGGGTTTAGGGGTTTAGGGGTCAGGGTTTAGGGGTTTAGGGATTTAGAGTTTAGGGTTTAGGCTTCAATTTGGGGCTTCAAAGTTGTGGGTTTGAGTGGAAAACCCGCAAGGGATAACCCGGTCTTGGCAGGGAATGATGAGGATTCGCGAGCCACAGCTAGAAACCCTACTGGGGTACGTGCTTCAACGTCTAAAGTTCAGAGGGCTTAGGGATCGAAGTTATCGGTCCAAGAGGAGTAATTCTTGTTTCTGTTCTGGTCGCCCGCTACGGCTCCATAGTTATAAGGAGCTTGGCTCCAGGGACAAGCCTCCAAACATGGGCTTACATGACCTGTCCCACCTCTGCAGCCTACGCCCTAAAACTTGCAGGATAGCCTCTAAGCTCATGTTATAGCAACCTCTTCATAGTAACCCCATACTTGTTACTTATGGCTTTATAGCAACCCTAAACCCAGAACCCTAAACCCGGAACCCTAAACCCTAAATACCCTAAATACCCTAAATGCCCTAAATACCCTAAGCCTTATAGTATCCCTTGCAGGGATCATCGGCCCTCCACCGCGCATGTTCAGACGGACACTTGGCCTGGACAGAGTTTAAAGGTCTTGGGGTTTAGGGTTTCGGGGTTTGGGCTTTTAGGGCTTAGGGTTTAGGGATTAGGGTTTAGGGTTTAGGTTTTGGGGTTTAGATTTTGGGGTTTAGTAATAGGAGTTTTGGGGTTTAGGGATCAAGGTTGTTTTTATCTTAATTAGGTTCGGCTGCTTGTTTAAGCTTTATGGAGACCAAGGGCTCGGAGTTGGAGGTTTAGGGTGATTTTTGCAAACAAACGCTTTGTGGTTAGATGCGTTCTTTACAGTCGCGTTGACTTGACCCAGCAAACATAAAACTCCCCAAGCCCTACACCCTTAACCCGGAACCTCAAACCCTGAGCCTTATAACCCTAAGACCCTAAATCCGTCACTCCAAACCCTCCTTTCACATCCCAGGATACCTGGAGATTGCGCGAGTGTTGCTCGATGCCGGCGATGACATCGACAAGTCGAACAAGCACGGCTTAGGAGCCGGGATTCGTTCAAGGGTTCCTTTTGGGGTTTAGGGTTTTGGGTTTTCCCTGAGCTATTTTGGGCTTTCGGGCTGAGGGCGTTTTGGGTTCGTCTAGCCCCTGAAGTATATGCATCAAATTGAGAAAGCCCGACAACCGATAACCCAAAACATGATACCATGACACCTAAACCCAAACCCACTCTCAACCCGAAGCCCTGTGATCCAACAAACCCAACCGTTGTAGTTTTCTGTGTAACCCTGCCAGAAACCCTCCCAAACACCCCGAGCACCCCCGTGCGGATATGTACACAAACCTGAGAACCCTAAACCCTAAACCCCCTAAACCCCCTAAACCTTAAACCTAAACCCTAAACCCTAAACCCTAAGCCCCTAAACCCCAAACCCCCTAAGCCTTAAACCCTAAACCCCCTAAACCCTAAACCCTAAATCCTAGAGGACCCCTTCATCTGGCGTGCGGGAAAGGCCGGGCCCCTGAGGGCCCCTCTTTTGAGTTTTAGGGCTTTGGGTTTTCGGGCTTGGGTTTTAGGGCTTGGGTTTTAGGGTTTTGGGGTTTTAGGGCTTGGGGTTTAGGGGTTGAGGGGTTTAGGGGTTGAGTGGGTTTAGGGTTTAGGGTGTAGTGGGTTTAGGGGTTTAGGGTTTAGTGGGTTTATTGTTTAGTGGCTTTAGGGGTTTAGGGCTTAGTGGGTTTATTGTTTAGTGGGTTTAGGGGTTTGGGGTTTTAGGGCTTAGGTGGTTTAGGGTTAGGTTCGAAATCAAGGTCTTGGGGATTAGGTTTGGGATTTCGGATTTAGGGTTTAGGGCCCAGCATTCAACATGAAGGACACGGGCCCAGCATTCAACATGAAGGACACTTTGATTAAGGTTGCGGGGCTTAGCCTTTAGACTTTAGGTTTAGGTTTTAGGTTACGGTTAAGGCTATCCTAACATATGCAAGTTTTTCCTATGAGGGTTGAGGTTTTGAGGCAGTGTTTCTTTTTGTTGGCTTCAGGTCTCAGGGTGTATAACGCCTAGAGCAAACTCAATGGAGTTGCGACTTCTAGGATTCTGCATTGGGATTTATATACATAGTTTTATCAGGATTCTGTATGTGGGTTGCACCAGGGTGAGGTCAAGAAAGGTGAAGGGTTTAGGGTTTAAGGTTATGGGGTTTGGGGTGCAGGGTTTAGGGGGGTTTTGGGTTTAGGGTTTGGGGTTTGGGGTTTAGGGTTATGGGGTGTAGGGTGGTGAAAGAGTTACCTGAACCTCTAATAATATGGCTGAGTTTATGATGTCCTATGGGTCCAGTCTTGGCTTTTGGCTTGAGGATGTCCAGTGTGGAATTGGAAGCATAGGGGATTCAAGGCTTCACACCTGCATCGCAAAGCAGCATAACCTGAGTAACCCCCCAAGCACGAAACACCCCCTAAACCCTAAACCCTAAACCCTAAACCCCTAAACCCCTAAACCCCTAAACCCTAAACCCTAAAGATCGGAAGAGCGT
>CAJNJA010020037.1:0-10032 GCA_905231915.1 Symbiodinium necroappetens
CTTTTCTCTGGCTTGCTCTCTGTCTCTCGGTGTCTGTCTTCATGTTCTTTCTGTGAAAAGCTATATATATATATACATAACATTAACTGCAAAAACAATTCGTAAACAAGTCTTCCTCACACTCCCTCTCTCTGTCTCCTCTCTCCCTGTCCATCTCTGCTCTCCCTCTATCTCTCCCTCTTGCTCTCTCTATCTTTGTCATTCTGTCTGTTCTTATTTGGCTATCTTTCTGTTTTGGCTTTATGCATTCTTCGGTCCCTGGCTGCTGCAAGTCGGCTAGCCCTGCCAGTCCTGGCTTCACCCGCAAGCACAGCAAGCACAAGGTCATGAAGCCTTTCCAGGTGAGCACATCGTGCTCGCTGTCCATGGCCACGTCAAACGTCTCGGACCGAAGACCCTGGAAATTGTTGCATGGAACAGAAACCAAGGAGTTCAGGTCTGAAATCCAGCATGACAGCCTACATGCCTGTCCTCCGACTCAGCCGCAACCTTGGCTGCCATTTTGCCGGTGCCTCCACAGGCACATAGAAAGTCCAGATCTCGGGCCGTGTCCTGCTTGGAGGAAAAGCCAGGGAACATTTCAAGTGCATGAACACCACAAGAACTTAAGTACTGAGTGCCTGGACCACCAAATAAAACTGTCATGTGAAGCTGTGCCTGGCTACAGAATGGCAGGTACATTTGCAGTAGCAAGGTTGCTATGCTGCAATCTCGTCCTCATGACCCTGATGTGTTACCCTCAACTTCTTGCATGTTTACTCTGTCGAGTCTAAGGCTGTTATTCAGAGTGTCATTGTAGGATTCAACAAAGATTCAAGTATGACAAACCGGATGTCGCAATCCAGAAATAGCTTTGGGTCACTAGTGGAATACTGGAACTTCCTCCATCTTCTTGCCCAGCACTTTGCTCAACCATGTCGGCGAGCAGCTGCGGCTGGTGGGCAGAGTCGTGCGTGCCATTGGGAGCAATAGAAGATCACAGGCCAAGCAGGGCCGAGGAGGACCAGCTACACGTGTCTGCAAGCCAAGCAATGTCTTTGGCAGCCACACAGCAAGTCAAGCTGCACATGCACAAATGACAAGATTGCCAGATGCTATCTGAATCACACCAACATAGAGTGGAGAGCATAGCAATGTTTTGCCGAGATTGGAGGTTTTGCTGGTGACTTTGCATCGAAGCAAGACCCACAGCATGGCCGGTAATTGCTGGACAAGATGATGGTCTCTGTGTCTGATTTGGGCCAACACAGCATGCTCATGCCTGTAGAGTCCAAGAGCATAGGAAACAATGGTGTTTTGTCTTATTATTGATCCAGAATCTGGGATCAGCTCAGACAACAACAGTGTCTTTGCGACCATCGAAAGCCAAAAAAGTCCAGCAGGCCCATGCCCAGCTGCGGCTGCAGGATTGAGGCGCCCATTCTCTGCTTGGGGCCAAGATGCTATGCTCATTGTATCAGCAGTGGGCCCTCTGGTCCTGGAGTAGACACCACATTGTTGTCATTTTGAAACGTCTAGAATATAGAATTTAGGCTCAGCTCAGACAACAAGAGAATATCTGTGTCCCAGCAAAATCGGACCATCTTCAGAGCTCACCAGGCCTACCATGCACTATGCAGCAGACCCTCGTGTGGCCGCAAGTCCAGGTGCAGTTGCAAAGCATGATGTTTGCTGCACCTGCTCAGTCAATCACCACATTGGCAATGCTCGCCTGCTGCATGATGACCTGGAGTGTCTTCAGGGAGGCAGGCATCTTTGTGAAGATCTCCAGCTGGACATCATGGACTGGCATGCCACTACCCAAACATTTCAAACTAGCTCTTCTCTGCTGCTGCTCGGCAGCATTGTTTCTTTCGCCCTATTTTCGACATGGACATTTTTGCAAGGCAACCTTAGCTGTACCTTTCTGCCATGCCCATGCAACTCCTGTCCAAGTGCTGTTATGAAAGTCATCTTCTGCCTTGTATATTTTTTGGTGGGCAACCTCGGGCTCTCTCTTAGGGTTTATTTCTGCTGCTACTGCACATTGGCATGACTGGGGCTTGACTATTTAAGCCTCTAACTTGAACCCTCATCCTCTAGGATTTTGCTGTGGTTCAAATGCTGACCTCGATGTAACCAAGTGTCTTGCTGGGCTCTGGCTGTTTGCAACACTCCAGCGGCAAATCTGGGGCTTTTGGTTCAGCCGAGGCTGGAAAGCTGGTCTTGCAACTTGCTTCAGGCAACATGGCCTCTCAATTAAAGGGTAGTGGCAAGAATCTCTCAAAAAATGCTGCCAGGCCGATGCAAGTCAACAACCCTGACGCCAGTTCTTTGTGCGGTTTGCGAAACTACAAGAAAACAACAAGCATTGTCATGCTGGAATGCTTCAGTCTCACAGCCCGCATAATGTCATGAGCAACACCATGCACGGCTAGAAGATGCTCGTCGTCATGCCTTCCTGGACTTTCGGCAGATCGTGCGACAACATGCAAGCTGGGTGGATGCCTGGGTTGCGGCTCCTGCGATGAAAGCCTTCCATTGTAGCTTCCGCGGTCTTCCAAGATCGTGTTGCATCATCGTCATGGGCACTAGGGGTCCGTTGAATGCGGATGGGGATGAAGTTACCCTAAACCCGAAACCCCTTTTCAAACCGGACTTGATGACTGCCAGCATTGCCGTCTCCAAACCCTAAACCCTAACCCTAAACGAACCCCAAATTATTGAACCCCTGACCCCAAACTCCACATGGTTAGCAGACGGAACCCGCCAGGTCAACCCAGGCGACAACAGCAAGCTTGAATCCAGGACCTTCAGTTGAAAGTTAGACTCGACTTTAAACTTTAAATGTTAAACTTGAAACTTTTACTTCTTGCAATGCACATGACAATGACACTTGCACAACAGGAGCATAGAAGGGCATGCAACTGCTGCTAGAGTTCCTGCCCCAGCTTCCTGAACCCTGCAACGTAGGTGTGCAATTGGATGGAAACTGAGAGGCCAGGTGATGTTTCTGCACGGGGTTGTGCTGTTCCGTTCAGGAGTGCTGTGTTCTGTTAGTCTACATTTATACATGTCACTATGCTCCAAGGCAAAAAAGTATAGCAGACACATTCACATGCAACAACCCGCCTGTCTGCTGCATGCTGCATGTTGCACATGTTGCCCGGGTCTATTCTGTTGCCACCTTGCGGTGGCATTGACAAGGCGCCTCTTCGTCTGCATCCGAAGCTTCTGAACACTCTTTCTGATCTGCTGCATGGTCCTGATGCACTGCAGAGTCAGTTAACAGGGGCTCGTGATTCTGTGATACCCAGGAGGAAGATATCGGAGCCTTTAAACTTTAAACTTAAACTTAAGGGTATTTTTTTCTCGGACATAGCCCTTTTTGCTCTGGAGGATATCTTCTCTGCCTGTCAAGTGTCCCAAAATTATCAGCAAGCTCTGCAGCACCTGCTCCAGTACTTGCAACCCTGCCCTTGCTGGTCCTGCAGGCTTTCTGACCCATCTCGGTGGTCCTGGCTTTGGGAATCCTCTAGGACAGCCTGGACAAGCAGCAATGGACAGAAATGAAGACATTCCATGCTGGTTTCCAATTAAAGGGTGCTAAGGCCCTGCATGGAAATGCCAGAATGTGTAAGGAATTGTAAGTAATCTCAGGTGTACATGCAAACACGACATTCAGACTGTCATCTCATGTCTCAGCCTCTGTCTTCACTTGCACTGGATCCTGTAATGGCTGTTTGCTCTGCTGCTTCTTGTCTCTCTCTCTCTCTCTCTCTCTCTCTCTCTCTCTCTCTCTCTCTGTGTCCTCAGATGGCAAACACAATGCAGATCTGGCAAGAAGGCTTGTCTGCTCACTCCAATGAGAACACCATGCATCTGAAACTTAAACTGCAAAGGCACCTCCTCCTCCTCCAAAGACACCTCCTCCTCCTCTTCATGTAGCGTCTCGGGCTCTGCTTTCAGCCTCTTGCTGGCTGCATCCTCCCCGACAGGAAACCCATGGCTGTGGGAGGATGGAAACGCTATCGGGCTTGTTGGCTTGTCTGTTATCCGGTTTTGTGGCACTGGCATTCAGTTTCCATCCATGGGCCCTGCAAAAGCCCATGTGGCTATTGAAAGTGTGCCTAGTGCCGGAGTTCCTTCGGACCAGGTTCCGACAGCTCTTCTTCTTCTTCAAGCAGATCTCCGGCCCTCAAGTGCATCCACGCCATGCTTTATGCCGGCAAAAAAGCCGGCGACACCCTCTGTGGCTCCAGCTACTGCAGCTCGTATGCCTGTTGAATCAGAGCTATTGAGCCTCTGCACGCTGCCGGTCCTCGGGCTCCTCATTCTTCTTGTCCTGACCGAGGATGTCTGCATCCTGTCGGACAGCAGCAGAGTTCAGAGACCACCAAAGCAAGCATGTCCTGCCCTGGAGTTCACTGCAGTGAATTACAGAGCCATGGCATCTCCTGCTGCTGGTTCCCGTCATGCTTCTTCTCCTTGTCCTCCACCTCCTCAGCTTGGCTGATGGTGCTCAATGAGCCATTCTGTGCCACATGACACTGCAACTGCTACTAGTTGCTACCTGCAGGTAGCTACTAGCTGTCACATGGACCAAGCTAATAGCCACTGCACCTGCAGCAGCTCGGGCCCCTGGTGTTTCTTATCCTCCTTCTTCACATCTGCAGCCTGGCAAAACAAGCACTTGCTGTGCTGGAGTCGGACTCCTCTTGAACCAGAGCTATCGAGCCTCTTCATGCTGCCGGTCCTCGGGCCCCTCATTCTTCTTGTCCCGATTGAGCATATCTGCATCCTGTCGGACAGCAGCAGAGTTCAGAGACCACGAAAGCAAGCATGTCCTGCACTGGACTTTCAAGAACCAGAGTGACATGTCACCTCCTTTGGCTGTGTTTCCTGATGCTTCTTCCCTTCCTCCACACCTGCAGCCTGGCCGACACATCCAAAAAATGCAGGAATTTCCCCCCCTTGGCCGTTTGTGCCCAATGAGAATTTGCAGACAACACATCAGACTGCAGTTCAATGTGTCACACACACCCATAGCACATGCATGACTGCAGTCCCACACTTCTGCAGCTTGCTTGCTGTGCATGCACAAACAAGTCTGGTCAAGAGGGAAACCATCAACAAGTGACTGCCAATCCTGAAGCAAGCACACTTGCTCCCTCAGCCGTTTCTTTCAATGAACCTTTGGGATCTGCGACCCAGTTCCCTGTTGCTGCGACAGCCTGGAGAAAACCATTCAAGTAATTTGAAACCATTCAGGTAAATCTCAGGATGTTGTCCCCATGCTCTAGCACCTGCGCTCGGACAAAAAAAACAAAACTTTGTCCGGCATGTCCGGTCACTCGTTGCCTCGGCTGTGCAAGCAAGCGACCACGAAATGGAAAAGGCGGATCTTGACCAGATGCCTCGGGAGTCCTTGGAATCGGACCGGCGGTGCTGGCAGAGGAACGGCGAATGCCTTCGAAGTCGTCCCTCATGTCCTGGATTACATCCCGCAAGCCGGTAATGGCGCGTGCCTGTGCCGAGTTCATGCACAACTCCTCTGCCTGCGATGCAGCTAGAGCATGCTCCAAACCAGAGACGGCCGATGACAAAGCAGCAACCGTGGTCGCTAGGGCCAGGGAGTCGATTCGGTCCGTCCTGACCATAAGTAGTGCTGTGTCACGATCCGAGGTTCGCCGAAGCTTGGCACCCAGAGCGAAGCCTAAAGCAGCCGGGTCCGGATTCAGGTGCGGGTGACATTGCACATCAACCAAATCGCCTCACCCTGTGTCCCCCGCAGCATGTGGCTAGCCCGACGCTTCGGTTTCCGAAGGGGCATCAGCCTTGGCGGCGGAGGAAGCATGAAGTGCCTCAGGATTGCTCGGGATGCACCAGCACTCGGAAGATGCCAAGCAGGTGACAGGAGCCACGACCAGTCAAAAGACGATCAGCACTCAGGACAGTGGAAGCTTGAAGCAGCACATGTGGGTTCTGATCCTCAGGCAGCTCTTCGTTGCTTGGACCAGCTGCATGCCCATTGGCACTCGGCATTGCCCCTTTGAATTTCTTAGAAATGATTACAATGGATGTGCCAAGCATTTAATGCACATGGTAGCTGGTACCGACTAAGCCAGATAGCAGCCCAATGTGGAGTGAACACTGAAAAGCCCAGTGCCGATAGATGAAGATCTTGCAGGCAGATTTGAGCAGCTGCTCGCCAAACTGCATGGCAAAATGTTCTAAAAAGCAAGCCTGAACCCACAAACATGTCGTGCACTGTCCATCCGCTTGTTTCGGACAACTCACTTTGCTTGCGCAACCGTTGCGGGAGTGCAGCCATCGGGCTTGCAACTCACACTAAGCTAGAGGAGCTTGACGAGGCCCAATTGGCACTAAAATTCCCAGCCCCCCCCCCGTTCTTTAGCAATGTGTGGGTGGCTGTGGCAAGAATAGAACCAGGCCTGCCGTGGCCTCTTTTCATGTTCTACTGCTTCTTTTTCGAAATCCTGTCATATGTATCTTTTCTCTGGGACAAGATCTGAAAAGAATACCGCAAACAGCAACTCCTCGAACAATTCATCGATCTCGTCCTGGGATCAGTGAATGCAGCACTCTGGCACAGCCAACATGCTGGCAAGGAGAGAGAAAGGCATTATGTGAGTGGCTGTGGCAGGAGCAGAACCAGGCCTGCTGTGCCTTCTTCTTTTTTGGTTCTTCTTCATCTTCGAACTCCTGTCATATGCATTTTTTGTCTGGGACAAGATCTGGAAGAACATCCGAGATGTCAGCTCCTCGAGCATTGTCTCGAGTTGTGCCTGGGATCCGTGAATGGAGCACTCTGGCCCAGCCAACAAAGTGGCAAGGAGAGAGAAAACAAACAGAGAGGGAGAGAGAGAGAGAGAGAGAGAGAGAGACAGAGAGAGATAGAAAGAAGCAAAGAAATCTATTCAAACAAAATAATGAAACAAATAAATTAGGAAGACAATCAATCGGAGACAAACAGACACAGACACAGAGAGCGGGACACGGAGTGACAGAGACAAAGAGATGTGGAGAACCTGATGCTGCAATCTAGATTCCTCTATGTCGTCTGCACTCGGCCGTGATGCTGATGCTGCATTCCCGGATGCAAACATCGCACCGCCGCTGTCCTGTTTCGAATGTAGGACATGCAGGCAGTCTTCAATCAAACGGGCCAAAGGCTGCACTTAGAGTCTTGTGCAAGCATAGGTTTCTTCCCTGATCGGACCCTAGAGCGCTAGACCACCAAAGAAAGCATCTACGATTCCTAGACAGGCTATGATAAGATTTTCCAGTCAAGCAGCTGAAGAGTGGCAGTCATCCGACTCGGCCCTCTTTGTCTTCTTCTTCTTTTTCTTCTTCTTGTCGGCTTCCACCCCACTCGAGCCCTTGAAAGCCATGGCACCAAGCAAGGTAGGTTTGAGTCTCAGCTCGCCGTCAATCAGGTCGCAGAACAACAGTGCGTCCTCATTGTCATTGTCATTCGGGCCCCGTAAGTCTTCTATGGCCGCCTGCCTCTTCTTACGGTGCACCAGCCCGAAGTCTCGGACCTGTCCCTGCTGCATCTGTATCTGCGCCAGGCTGTCTGCCATTTGCCTCAACAACAAAAACAACAACAGGAGCACATGCATAAATCAAACCTTCCTGAATCGTAGAATAGATCACTACGACAGATTGCAGTGTTGCTGCTTCCTGTTTTCCTTTGAGCAGATTGCTTTCAAGGAGATCTTCTCGGCGGGCTCCTCGGACCGATCCTGGGCAGGACAGCAGTAACTTCTTCCAGACACACCCAAAGCACAAGATTTGGACAGTGGACCACCCAACACCTGGGGCAGCACATGGAAAACACAAAAAACCTTCCTTGCTCTTGTTCTGGACTCGGACCCTTGCATCCACCTGCAGACACAGGCATCGAGGGTGGAGTAGTTCTTCACCAAGTGCCAATCGCCCCGGAGACCCAGCTCGATCGTCAGCGGCAGCCTCCTGTGTCTGGCGACGAGGTCCCCAGACTCAGAGTCGGACCCTTCGAGAATGAACCACCCCACCTGCATGGGTCCAGAGACTTGAAGTCTAAGCATCAAAGGCAAAAGAAAAACCTGACCACAGAGCCAAAACAATGCCGGCTAAAGAGGTGTGCATAGAGAAACTTAATTCTCAATCCTGCCTCTCGGTCCCAGTCGAGGATCCCCAGCTGCGGTGCCACGAAGTCGGACAAGGGCTGCCCGAAAGCAGCATGTCGGGCCCTTGCGCACTCTATCACCCGCGACAGAGTGCGCTTTCCTGGGTTGAGTTGGGAAAGATGCTATGTAACGTAATTCAAGGCGGGTCGTGCAAGCAAAACCAAGTGCAGGGAAGTTACGGCCCTCGGTGGTCTCCATGTAGGGAAGCTGCTCTTGGTCGCTCGCATCGATCCCAAACAGCAGCACTCGGACCTTCTCGCTTGGAGGGAGTCTCTGCAGGGTCTCCTCCCTGCCCTCCATGATCTGGCCCAGAATCACGTGGACCAGTCGGTCCGGCAAGCTCTTCCATCGGGCCACCTTCACCTCCTCGTCCGCCGGTGCCGCTGGCAGTGCCTGGTTCGAGCAAGCACAGACACTACTCCTGCTAAACGTAAAAAGCACTGATTGCACGACCAGCATTCATATGTGACGTCCAAGCCACCAGAGCGGTCTCATTCGGGCCTCTCGGCTGGGTGTCCTGGAAGAGGTTCTCGTCCATCATCTCGAGAAGTCGGCCCTGCACCTCGACGGAAAGCCTCTGCAGAGCAGGCTTGCTATGAGATGAAAAAATGAATTATGTTTGACAAATGCTCCCAGGCCAACACTTCAATCAATTGAGTTCTTGGCTTCGGCACCATCTCTTTCAGCTTCTTCATCACTGTGGCATGGCTCGTTGTCTCGAGGAGCGCCTGAAGCCGGACCAACTTCTTGGATTGTGCCATGGCTGGAAGACTGGGAGCTCTGGTCAGTGGAGGCAACCCGGGTTGGCAGGACAGGGCTTTAGTTCATCTGAAACACTCAAGCCCTAGCTGCCCTAGCTTTTGCTAGCCGAGTCAATTGGACACCGCCAGGGTCGGGTCTACTGGTGTACAATGGCACAAGAACACAGCAAATCTAGCAAGAATTGTGACTGCTCTCGGGACTTAGTGGACGTTCCTTGGAAAAGACTGACATCTGCTATCACGTGTTGAGATAGATTTTCACGTGATTTCATATGGAGATTGCTGAGATCTCCGTGGGCCGGCTGGCCACATACATCTTGGGCCAAAACAATTCTGCAAATCAAGGCAACGACATGCTGCTCCAACACTCGTGGTGTTCTCCTGCAGGCGATAGCTGCAAGCACAGACTGTTTCTTCTCCTGAGGTCTGCAAAATGTGGTACCAATCCTTGCTCTGTCGCAGATTGGACTAAGTCCCGGAAAGAGAAGGCTCGGACCAGGCAAGGAGGTACATAGGACAGAAGCATTTATTTCTAAGCACAAACAGACTTCTACAAACCTTTCCGTCGTCTTGATACCCTGCCGCTGGTCTTCTCGGACCTTCTATGTAGTATTAGTAGCAGCTTACAGTGTCTTAGAGAATATCGAAAACTAAACAAACTCCTGGGCTGCATCTGCAGCTTGTTTCGAAGCCAATCGGTCCAAGAAGCAGCCAGAGGCCTACTTATCCTCGGGCATCATGTGCCTGCGCTGTTTCTCTGAGAACAGAGCATGGCAAATCAGACTTCGGGCCGTCTGGCCATTCACCACCACGCCGAGCTCTGCATCCTGAGACGTGTGTGGGTCTGGACTCTAGACATGAATCATGTGGCCATGAACACATGTCCTGGCAAGGCGACAAGCAAGCTCAAAGGTCCTGCGTGGAGTAGTTTTTCAGCAAGGTCCATTTGGAGCTGGCCAGATCTAGATCTCGAAGGTCAGCGACTTCTCCGGACCGGAAGTGTCGGACCAGCCTCTTCTCAACGTCCAGCTCGTACTGGCCGTTTGCCTGTACCTGATGCTAGGATTCAAATTTGTGTGCTTCCACGAGACTGTGAT
>CAJNJA010020039.1:0-7500 GCA_905231915.1 Symbiodinium necroappetens
AACCCTAAACCCTAAACCCGCCTAGATCCCCACGAAGACGCTTTAGCGTTGTCGGATAAGGTCCTTATAGGGTTGGAAGGTCTGCAGTCTGACAGAGTTCGGGCTTTGCTTGGAGGCCCAGGGGACTCAGTAAGTGGCTTTAGGGTTTAGGGTTTAGGGTATAGGGTTATAGGGTTTAGGGTTTAGGGTTATAAGTAGAGTTATAAGTACCCTAAATGGAGTTACCCTAATTATAGCCTTACTTATAACCGACTTACTAAAACCCCTGGGCCTCCAAGTAGGGCTTCCGAGAAGGGTTTAGGGCTTAGGGAAGAATACTAACCCTAAGGCTCAAAATAGCCCAAAAGCCTTATATAGTATGGTCTTTGGGCCCACAAGCCTCATAATAGGAGTCCTTAGAGCCTTAGGGCAAGTAATAGCCCAAAGCCCTAAAAACCCCTTAATTAAAGTAACGAATCTGCACAGGTGGGCTGGTCTGGACTTGTATGCGTGGTCCAAGGACACGCCGCAGCCTTCTTACCTGGGATCTCACTACATCGTACGTGTGCAGGAATACTTTGTTTCGATATGGATACCTCTATAAAAAGATCTAAATAAATCAATACATCAATAAATAAATAAATAAATAAAATATAAATAAATAAATAAATAAATAAATATATATATATATGCAACAGGTAGAGATAGAGTGTTTAGGGTAAAGTTGACGAAGTGGTAAGGTGTACTGTTCAGGGTGTACTGTTGCAGCTTTCTTTCACTTGTCTGGCGATGTCGACATTTGACCAATATGGAGGTGTTGCTTAACTCAATTACTGTAGGTTTAGGTGTTAGAAGAGACGCAATCGTGTTGCCAATCATGAATCGGCCGGTGGCCTGCTTTTTCGCATGGCATAGTTCTGAATTATTAAAGGGCAACGGACTCTAGAATCCACTCGGGGCCAAACCCTAAGCTCTTAATGCCCTGAGTGCGAAATAAGCCCGCAAGCATACAAGAAACCTTCCCAGGGTCCGAGTACCCAAATAGTAAGGTTTTAGGCCCCAAAATCCAGACTCTGAGTGGCTTTTGGACCTTGAAACCCTACTATTTGGGTACTTGGACCCTTAGGGCTTTAAATGCTCGTTAAACAGCCCATTCCCCGCACCTTGAGCCAGGGCTCTCACCAGCCCTTATCATAAAGCAGTCTGGGTTTAGGGTTTAGGGTTCCGGCCTTCGCGCCTTTGCAGTAGAAGCACCTACATGATCAGGAGATGCTGAATCTTACGCCCCAAACCATAAAACCTTACGGTTTATGATACAAATCCTGCATTGCCCAAAATAAGGCCTATACCATAATTCCCATAGTTTAGGGTCCTTAAGGTAATGTAGGATTTCTATCATCAACAGTATGTCAACCTTTCAGGGGACTTAGTAAATGGCTTATAAGTAGAGTACCCTACATGGAGTTACCCTAATTATAACCCTACTTATAACCGACTTACTAAGTCGCCTGAGCCTCCAAGTAGGGCTTCGGAGAAGGGTTTAGGGCTTAGGGAAGAATACTAACCCTAAGGCTCAAAATAGCCCAAAAGCCTTATATAGTATGGTCTAGTCCCCTGAGCCTCCAAAAGTACTCAGCTGGAAGGAGCACTGGGAGCCCGGCAGCCGACAGCCTCTTTGCCTTCGGGTGCCAGGGACGGGTGGGAAGCTGGCGTTTAGGCTTTCGGGTTTCGGGGTTTGGGGTTTAGGGGTTTCGGTTTCGGGTTTAGGGTTTCGGGTTTAGGGGTTTAGGGTTTAGGGTTTAAGGTTTAGGGTTTAGGTTTAGGATTTAGGGTTTAGGGTGGATGCACAATTACAAAAACCTTTGCATCACCCTAAGGGTCCATGTACCTAAATGGTATATACTTTGGCCCCAAAGTACCTATATAGGGACTACTTTAAGGCCAAAGTATGTATGTATGTATATATATATATTATTTGGGTACATGGACCCTTAGGGTCATCCATAGAAGGGAATTTAGCATAGTTCCCGTGGTCTCGACGACGGTAGCGATAGTGCAGGACATGATTGTTCCATGTGTACTATAATGCGGACGCTGTTCCCACGTGTTAGAGCCATAGTCTTTGGCAGAGAGTTACCTAGACCTAGACCTTGGCTCCAACACGCCTTCAAAGCGGTGTTGGACTAGGTGTGTTTCTGTTTCGTTTGGTTGAGGTGTCCTCCTAAACCCTAAACCCCTAATCCCTAAAACCCTAAAAACCCCTCTGAGGCCCGGTTTCGTAACAGATGGCGTGCTCCTTGTGTTGTGTGTCTTAGGGTGACAAAGGCCAGGGGCCGACTTGTCGGGTGTTAAACCCTAAGGCTCAAAATAGCCCAAAAGCCTCAAAGAGAGTATGGTCTTTGGGCCCAAAATCCTTAATTTTCATATGAGTCCCTAAACCCTAAACCCTAAACATTCCAGGTCTTCTCAGGCTCTTGCCCGAAGTCACAACGCTTTTTTCATGCCCTGAGCCGTAAGGAATTCCGGGGATGTGGGAGGCGCACTGTCAGGATCCCTCACTATATACTATTGATGATAGAAATCCTGCATTGCTTTAAGGACCTTAAACCATGGGATTTATGGTATATCCCTTATTATGGGTAATGCAGGATTCATATCATCAACCGTATCACTACGTCTGATGATATAACTCCTGCATTACCCCATAGTAGGGAATATACCTTAATTCCCATAGTTTAGGGTCATCAAACCCCTAAACCCCAAACCCTAAACCCTTAAGGTAATGCAGGATTTCTATCATCAACAGTACGACGGTTGGTAACCCTAAGCCCAAAACCCTAAACCCTAATCCCTAGACCTACTATAGACCCTGAAACCTTCAAGGCGCAAACCTTACACCTTAGGGTTTAGGGTTTAGGGGTTTGGGGGTTATAGGGGACCTTACACCTTGCACCTTGCCCTAAGTGTCCATGCGCCCAAATAGTATATACTTAGGCCTTAATATGTAGTCCCTGTATGGGTACTTTAGGGTCAAAGTATACTCATATGGATACATGGACCCTCAGGGTATTGGGTCCTTTGAACCCCTAGCACCGAGACGGTGCATCCCTCACATGGCGATTGTTTTTGGAATCATTGTAGGGCTTCGGGTTGTAGGGTTTAGGGTTTAGGTTTCTGTCATGATGTAGACCTCAGGATTGTTAAAGATGTTGTGTTGTTCAGTGTGGGTTTAGGGCGCTTATGGTGATATGATTGCATCAGAGAGCGATTGCATCAGAGAGCGTGCCAAGAATGCCGTACTGTCATTGTTTTTTATAGCCAACCTCGGAAGAAGTCGGATCGCAGGGTGTCACCCATTGACGAAGCAAAGTCTGAGGTCGACATTCCTGGCACCATACTCATGTGGAGGGTGGCACTTCCCTACGACACCAAGTTTCAATACCTCAACAAACCCTAAACCCTAAACCCCTGAACCCTAAACCCTAAACCCCGAGATCCGACAAATGTGAACAGCTTGAATCCGAGATCGGAGTTGCCACGAACCTTACCCTGAGGGTCCATGTACCCAAATAGTATATACTTTGGCCCCCAAAGTACCTATAGAGGGACTACTTTAAGGCCAAGTATATACTATTTGGGTACATGGACCCTTAGGGCTATGACCCTGCATGGTCGGATCCTCATTCCAAGGGACCCCATGCAAACCCTAAACCCTGAACGCAAATATAGGCACCTTAGCAACTAGAACAGGGTATGGGGGCAGATTTCGGCAACAAGAAAATAATGTTAGTGACTATTCAGACCCCTGCATTACATCTACCCGAAGCCCTAACATCCCAAACACCAAAACCCCTGCCGATCCTCCCGCCAGTTCGGCATCACTTCTCAAGCCGAGAAAGATCGCAAGCAGTGGCCGCAGGGCCAAGAGAAGGTTTAGGCATGTTCAGGGTTTAGGGTTTGGGCCCTAGACCCTAAACCCTAAACTTTAGGGGTTAGGGATTAGGGTTCATTACCTGGCTAAACTTCATAATCCCTAAGGCTCCAGGTGCCTATAAATACTAACTGTATACGTAGGCTGTATACGTAAGCCTAAGTATGCTAGATAGGTACATGGAGAGTTAGAATACTGAAGTTGCCTTCGCACACACAAATCAGAAAGCGCCTGATAGGATGTGAATTCGTAAAGGGTTGATGTTCAAGTTCGCAGGTTTGAGATGGGTGTGTCGGTGGCCGGTCCTAATCCGCGCCTCATAAAACCGGGGCTTTCAGGAGCTAAATTATTTACGGTTCCTTTTTGGGCTCCCAATACAGTACGGCACCCTTATAAAAAAAGGACCCCCCAAAAGAGACCCTGATTTAGGAAACTACCCATTTGCAGTTTGGCGTCCCTCCTGGTTTTGCAAGGCTACTATACAAAGTTTTTGTCGTTGTATGACAATGGTTCCAAAAGGCTTCCTTCGGGGTTCTATGAGGATGCTAGATCTCATGGTTTTCGTAGTAGTAGAGTAGGTAACCTTTAACTTGTCAGGAGTAGTATAAACCCCTTATCATTCCAAAGGTTGCCCTTTGGTTTCTCTCTAGGATGCTGGACAAAGAATTAATGGTGGTTGTGAAGTTGGTATCCCCTCAAACCCTAAAGCCTACTAAATCTTGGGTATCCCCTTGGGCCTTGGGTTTTGATATTTCCGGTGTCGGACTGCCTTTGGCAAGAGCGTCCGGCAAGTCTAGAGCACTGGCCCGTGTAGCATTTAGGGCTTAGAGTCACCGACACCCTTTCCAAGCGGGACCTGTGAGTTTCCTCGAGGGCGCCTTGTGCATTCTACTGCCATAGGGCCCTTGTCCATTGTACAGCTACTAAGTTTCCTAGAAGGCCCTTATCCAGTATACTCCAAGTATGGAATTAGGCGGCCAATAGCTCGGTTGAGGGTTTACGGTTTAGGGTATTCCCCCCCTCTCCTGTGCATAGGTGCTGACTGTCACGTGGAGCTTGACATCGACACCCTCAAACCTTGTGTTGGTATGGATTCGCGTTTACTCTAAACCCCTAAGGGTCCATGTATCCTTTTGAGTATACTTTGACCCTCATGTACCCTTTTAGGAACTACTTGCTGGCCTAAGTATATCTATTTGGGTACATGGACCCTTGGGGAACCCTAAACCACTGTTAAGCGGTTTACGGCTTTAGACATGAGGATAACGTCTAGGACAGTTTCAGGTGGGTAGTTACCGTTATAGGAGCCTTATAGAAGGTCTATCTACCTTATAGAAGCCGTATAGAAGCCCTATAATACCCTAAACTCCCCACCTGTAGTTTCCTTTAATACCCTAAGGCTCTAAGGGCTTTTGGGCCCAAAGACCATACTATATAAGGCTTTTGGGGCTATTTTGAGCCTTAGGGTAAATTACGGTCCGTTTTATGTCCCCAATATAGTACGACACCCTTATAAAAAAGGACCATAAAAGGGAGCCTAGTTTAGAGAACTACCCATGTGAGTACCTGAGAGATCGTGCCAGCCGCGGTTTCATGGTTGAGTGGAACCTCAGGGAGGCGCCTCCACATGTTTTTTTCAGAAATCCTCCGGTTAGAGTTTAGGCGTTTAGGGCTTTAGGGTTTAGGGCTTTAGGGTTCAGGGGTTTAGGGTTTGGGGGTTTAGGGTTTCGGGTTTGGGGTTTAGGGTTTAGGGCTTAGTGCAGAACTCCTCAGGCCTGATTACATCAAGCACCTGAACAAGGGCGCTCCCCTCGCAGAGAAATTCGCGGCAGGGGCACTCAGAGCTTGTTCTGCCTTGATCGGGATCTGAGTACTTAGTAACAGTTATTTAGTGTCACATGCATATGTTCACACCGAGACCCTTGTCCAGATTACTTGACAAAGCTCGTATATTGGTATGTCCACGTTCCAATGTCGTTACGACCGAAGGCTTGTCGCCGAAAGCCTGAAGCCCTCGAGGCCGCAAAAGGGGTCGACTGCGGTGCCGGGTCAGGGTTTAGGCTTTAGGGTTTGGGGTTTATCAGGTGAGAATCCCAACAATATAGCCAGCCAACTTCTTCGAGTCCACTCGTTCCAGGATTTAGGTTTATGGCTTAGGGTATCCTGTATTTCCCAAATCTCTAAGCCCTAAACCCCAAACCCCTACATTTTGAATCCTACAGCCCGCACTCCGCCTGAGGGCCCGCCGAAGTTCAAGAAGCCCGTCCCCTGGGCGGTGCGCAAGATGAAGCAGCAGAGGCCAGCATATCGAAGGCTCCAGGATGTTTAGGGTTTAGGGCTTAGGTACCATTTTATAGCATATACTTCGAGAGTTCCGGGTGGTTTTGGGTTTAGGGCTTAGGTATTAGGCTTATTAGGCCCTTAAGTAGTTCCTTTTTATGGTTTATGTATAGAATCCTATTAGATAATCCCAAAAAGGAATTACTTAGGGGCCTATGGGCAGGTATTAGGCCTTTAAAAGGGGTAGGTACGTTCAGGCCTAAACCATGCTTTGGAGTTTGGACTTTTCCCAGACCTTCCATTATCCCTGAATTTTTGAGGAATATATCTTGAATTATAGTAAGACCCCTATGAACTAAGAGGTATATTCCCTACCGTTGATGATATAAATCCTGCATTACCTTAAGGACCCCAAAGTATGGGCATTATGGTATATTCCTTGCTCTGGGTAATGCTGGATTTATGATAAACGTAGTTCAGGGATCTTGGAAGGTCCGGGTGAGTTGATCAGTTGTCCGCTTGAAGCTCCTGCCTACAGTCCCTTTGGGTTTAGGATTTAGGGTTTAGGATTTAGGTTTTAGGGCACCTTGGCCACTTCGCCTTAACCCCTTGAAAGCTTAAAAACCCCTGCTAATGCCTCGACGCTCTCTGTTTCAAGTTCCGAGCTTTCTGAGATTATCGGGCCTCTAGTCCTCGAATAGCAATTTGCTCATGTTTGTGTCATGCTGCTGTTTGTTTGTTTTTTGCCGGTTAGCACTATTTTGACATGTTTTGGTGCTTGTTCTTCTCTGGTGCGGCTTTCTGACGCCTTCCAAGACTCCCGGCCTCCCATACAGAATGCACGTGGTCCCATGTGCTGCCTTCCTAAAACCATTGCAACCTGTACCTATGCAGCCTCTACCCCCAAAACCCGAAAATGCCCTAACGCCCAAACCTCAAGTCAAAGGCCTGAAGCTCTAAACACCGGTTTTGGTAATGTAGAAGCCTAACTGAATGCCATGCCCGAAAAATATAGTTATCCACCCTTGTCCTAGTATAATTATAGTTTTTTTTTTCTCTCTCTCTCTCTCTCTCTCTCTCGCTCTCTACATATTCATCTGCATATGTGTATGTATGTATGAATGAATGTATGTATTTATATATACATATATATAACCCAAACCCTAAAACCTAAACCCTACACTGCTTTGTCTTCCTACGAAGGCCCTCTTTTGAAGTGTTCTCCCCGAAGGCTCGAGGCCATGGGACCACCTCCCGGCTTGAAGGCTGGGCAGCTGCTGTGCCGGTCAGGTCGTTTTTTGTTTAAGGAT
>CAJNJA010020040.1:0-10032 GCA_905231915.1 Symbiodinium necroappetens
TTGGGCCCACATTTTGGTGGTGGGGAACCACTTTCTAGCTCGTTTTGGCTTCAGGATGTGAAAGTTTCGGAACTAAGTCCTTAAATCACTAAACCCTAAACCCGAAACCCCTAAACCCTAAACCCTAATCCTCCGAGAAAATCAAGTCCCAAGCTCTAAGCCTTAAACCCTCCTACCTTAAAGGGGACCCTTCTTAACCCTACTTATGGCTCTCTTCAAAAGGGACCTTATTCAGAGGGTCTATATCCCCAAGGGTCCCTCTAATCCTAACTCCCAAAATCCCAAGGCCGAAACGCGAAGTCCCCGAAGCTCTTCGGGGAGATGGGCCCAGACCTTCCAAACTCCCTTAATTCCGGCATATGGGTAGTTATCTAAAATAGGATCCCTTTTAGGGTCCTGTTTACAAGGGTGCCGTACTATATTGAGGACGTAAAAAGGGACCATAACTTAGAGAACTACCCATATCTCTGAAAATTCTCTTAGGACCCCTAATCCCCATAAAAGGTAAACCTGTAACCGAAAAGAGCCTTTCTACGGAAGTATATCTGGAAACCATAATAGGGAACCCTACAAAAGTAGGTCCTTGCGGCTACAGGTATTCCTCAAGCAAGGGAGTTTGGAAGGTCTGGGGGATCGGTTTTTCCAGAGCCAATGCTTTCCGTGGCTGGAGTTTGCCCGAGCTGTCTTAGCATGCGGTTTACGGTGCCAGATCATAGTCTAGCCTTCGACTTTGGCCTTTTTTTCCGTTTCAGGTGCCCGAGATAAAATAGAGGTGTCAAGATCAAAAGACACACGAATACCAGTCGCAAGGTCAGTAGAGACCATGTCGCGAGAGGTCTGGCTGCTTCGCACGTTCTGCATCGTCGCCTCGGTTCTCCGAAGCCGTTGCATGGGAGGCCTCCCAGGCTGTGGAAGGGGTTGGCCGCTTCCGTCGCCACAAGTGGCATGGCTGTCGAGTCGCCATAGAAACCGAAGAGCCTCCGAGCCCAATTGCAGCACGACTCAAATATTGTTGCTGCTGTGCCTGTGGTGGAGGCGACGCATGCGTGCAGCTGTCATGGATGTTGGCCAGCGGTATGATTTCGTGCAAAGTTGAAGCTGCAAGCGGTCCTTTTGCAGTGTCACGGGAGCGAGCTTTGTCTGGAACCACCGATCCTTTCATTCGCTGGCTTTAAGAAGAACTCTGTAAGGGTCAGTGGCAGGTTGATGCCATTCCCAGAATCAACTTCTCGAGCTGTGTTTTGTTCCGTTACTTCATGGGGGCTTGAACGCTGCGCAGTTTCGGCTTTCAAGGGTGTTCAGGAGGATATGTGGCCCCCGATGTTTTCAGTCGTGGATACCGGGGCATTGTGAGACGTACATGTTTCGGGATACTGCACTGGTGAACAAACGTACCCCCAACCCTAAGCCCTTCCCTATACCCTGAACCCTCAACCTTAAACCCGAAACCCTAAACCCTATACCCTGAACCCTCAACCTTAAACCCGAAACCCGAAACCCTAAACCCTGCACCCTGAACCCTAAACCCTCAACCCTAAGATTGTTTACATACAGATCTGTGGGATTCAGAGCTCGCGGCTGAAAGTTTCAAAGACTCTACCATGAGTCGATGAGCTTGTGTCTGGAGTTTTCCGTGAGAGTTGCGGGTTTAGGGTTCAGGATTTTTTCCTAAACCCTAAACCCTAAACCGGGGCTCCGGGTTTTAGGGCTCAGGCTTTCAGGTTTTCAGGGTTCAGGGTTTAGGGTCCAGGCTTTGAGGCTTGTTTAGGGTTTTAGGGTTTATTTTTGGGGGGGTTAGGGCTCAGGCTCTATGGTGTAGGGTTTAGGGTTTACGGTTTAGGGTTTAGGGTTTCAGCAATCCTCAGCTGATGTCCGCTATTAGGCACACCGCAGCGGGGACGTCGACCACAACCGCGACCACAACGACAACAACGACAACAACGACAACAACGACAACAACGACGACAACGACAACGACAACAACGATGACGAAGGCCGCAAACACTAATCTTTAAGTAAACCCTAAAGACTATCCTAAACCCGAAATAGACCCTAAAGGCCCTGAGGCCCTAAAGCAGCAAGCCCCAAGCTCTTAAACCGCAAACCCTGCAGTTTGCAACCCTAAAACCCTAAACCCCAAGCCTGGAAACCAAAAGAACACCCTAAACCCTGAACCCTAAACCTTGGACTTGAACTTTGTTTGGGTTTCTATCTGAACTATAATAAGGATGCTAAAAGTTTAACTTTCAGGAGGGGTTCAGAAGCCAGCCAAGAAACCCTAAACCCAACCCTGAACCCTAAACCTTGCAACTTCAAAGCCGTAGACCCGAAGCCCGTTCCCAGGAATCCTTCGGAAACGTCAAAACGCCAAACAAAACCCGGCAATACACACACTATAACGTGTAAAAAAAGCATCTAGACAGTTGGTTGCGGGCGTTAACTTAGTAGCAGACTTACTACAACTTTAAACGTTTTGGGATAATATGATCCCGTATAGAACTGAAAGTGTACACTTTTTGTGTGCTTATGAACTCAGCAACTAAGTTAATGCATCTACACCCTCAAATCACAAACCCTGAGCCCCTATATCACCCCTATATAACCCGTGAACAACCCTGAAGGAACATTTGCAGAACCACTAAACAGCTCGTAAACCCCCAAGCCCCAAGAAACCCTTGAAGCCTCAACGGTAGACGCGAAGAAGTGCCGTCGTAGACGACAGCTTCGCAATACACCTGCAGTGTAGGGGTCTTAATGATTAGAATAGGGTTTTGGGGTTCCTTGAAAGGGGTCCTTAAACGGTTCTATAAGGGCTACTATAAGAAAGTCGGGGGAAGAGCCGACAGAGAGCGATGACCGTTCTCACCGGTGTTGGACTGCGTAACATTTAGGTTTAGCGGTTTGGGGTTTAGGGTCTAGGGTTTAGGGTTTCGGGTATTAGGGTTTAGGGTTTAGGGGTTCAAGGGCGCGCTGTCGGTGAAGCTTTTCAAGATGTGATTTGGGGAACCACCCAAGAAGCTTGTCGTCGTATCCGTGCTGGCCAAACTTCTCCAAGGTGAATCGGATGACTTCCTCAACTCTGAACCCCACGGTTGATGATATAAACCCTGCATTGCCCATACTACGGAGTATACCATAACTCCCATAGTTTAGGGTCCTTAAGGTCATGCAGGATATTTGGATCATCAACAGTAGTTCCTAAGCCGCAACCCGACCAGTTCCCAAACCCGAAGCCGCAGGTCCTGAACCCCCCACCTACCTGGCCCTCAGAGGTTTAAGGTCTTAGGGGTTTTAGGGGATTTAGGGGTTGGGGTTTAGGGGTTTAGGGGTTTAGGGCTCCAGGGGTTTGAACCCTGAACTTGTAAACCCGACATCGTAACCCCAAGGCCCCTCAACCCCAAAATTTTGAACCCCCAGCCGCAAGCCCTAAACCTTTTCCAAGCTTGCCGTCCAGGCTCCATTGCCACTGGGTCGAGAATGTGTTGCAGTCTTCGCGGGGCTTGGGCATCAGGTTCCTGTAAAGGGTTTAGGGTTAAAGGGTTCCTTTGAAGGATTCCTGATAAGCCCGAACCTTCTCAGGCTGGCTATACTGGTATTACCTTTTGAATAAGGTTCTGTTGGAGGGTTCTACACAGTGATGAAAGCAAGGAGGAACATTTTTTTGTAATTGTTACGGGTAAATATTGTGTGTTTCGGGCCTCAGGGTTTCAGTTGAATGTTCTTGGGTACGAGTTTGAGGCTGTCAGAATTAAGTTTCGCCCCAAGCCCTAAACCCCTAGACCGTTTGGGGTTGAGACCCTAAACCCTAAACTTTAACCCCTAAACCGTTTGGGGTTGAGGGTTGAGCTTTAGGATGGCAGGACTTAGGCTTAGCAGTCCAGGGTAGGTTTTGGTGTTGAAGGTGTTGGTCAGGGGGGGCTTTGGGTTTAGGGTTTAGGGTGGTATCCCTCTTAAATCTTTAAAGGTATTGCGCTGTTGTAAGATATTGTAATACACCCTCCAGCCGTATTCCATGGGTTCATGTTGCTCAGGTCCCATATTTGGGTGTGGCGCGTTGCTAGGGTTTAGGGCTTAGGGGGTGTCTTAAGACCCTGCTGACTATTGAAAACCTCACCAGGCGAAACTCTTCAAGCCGACCTACCTGCGGACTCCGAAACTAACTTTCTTATTGCCCGAAGCAGAGATGTTCTCCTTTTTACAATGCTATAGTTGCACTCCTGGATAAACTAGGCCAGCCTGAGCTTCGGGCCAGCTGAGGGAGACTGTCTAGGCTTCATCATGTGTCCGTCAGTCCGTCGACCTCCCATCGGACCCTCAGAGTTCGTGACGTCTATACGTGTTTTTCATATCGGCACCTGGTGATCCTGGTGCAGGGCGTTTCAACCCTAAAACCTAAACCCTAAACCCCAAACCCTAAACCCTAAACCCTAAACCCTAAACTCTAAACCAACTCTAAACCCTAAACCCTAAACCCTGCTACTCCATTCTTCTTAAAGGGTAGAGAACTCTGAGCTGAACCGAAAGATCGTTCTTGAAGCTTACGTTTTCAACTCTTGGCCTGACTCTACTTCTCAAATAGGGGTAGTTCTCTAAATTAGGGTCCCTTTTTGGGTCCCAATACAGTACGGCACCTTTACAAAAAGGACCCTAAAACGGACCCCAGTGCAATCGCTTGGGAAGGCGCCAGCTGCTGGTCATCACAACATACCTGACCAGCAAACGGGTCAAATGGCCGGTCAGTGATGACTGTGTGCTGTCGGTGAGAATTAACAATGTCCGGCATGATCTCTCTGATGCCCAAGAACGCCGAAGCGTCTACTACTGCTGTGAGGCCTTGACGCGGTTGGAAGGCAGCACATCGGGCGAGTGGGTGGAATTTTTACACGATGGTTTTCGCGACGATTCCGGAGAGGAAAGGTCGTCCCGGCGCGTCCAAAACCATAACGCTCGCAAAGCTCAGGGATTGCTATGATCCTAGACTTTTTCCAAAGTAGCTAGGCTCTAAGCACCCCAAGCTTTGTGGGACCACACGAATGCACACAAATCGCACGACAGCAAGCTGAGCGACTTGGCGGATGCCAGCGAGAGAGTCCAACGAGTCCTGCTGAAGTTGCAGTCCCAGTTGGACAAGATCATTGGGCGTCTGACGCCCCCAATGCAGCGGAAGGCGTCACCCCAAGCCTGCCTGCTGGCTTGAGTGGAAAGGAGAAGGAAACGCCCGGGACTAGCCAGGCAACTTCTTCCGAGACTCCGACGCCTCCTCCACCTCAACCTGAACCGCCAATATTATATCTGCGTGAGGTGCTTCCTGCTAGGCAGAATTTGTCGCTGTTCTCCAACCTGCCGCCGCTCCAGTCTTTGCCTGTAAGATGGGGGCCACCTGCAATGCAGACAGACACCCGTGCACAAGAGGCACTGCACTATCTGATGCAGGCCTTCGGGATTTACCCCATGCGCATGCAGCAGTGAGCCTTTACTGTTCTGTGTTCATGTTTTTTTTTACTTTGCTTCCTGCTTGATGCATCTGGTGCATGTCATCCTAGCATAGTCCGTTCTGCAAGTTCTGCAAGCCCCTTAGTCCTTGGAAGACTATCCAAATGCTGAACCACAAGAGCCCGAAGCCATCAACCCGGACCCGCCAACAACCTACAACAGCAGTACGGTTATTGATGATATAAATTCTGCATTACCCAGAATAAGGAATAGTCCATACTTCCCATAGTTTAGGGTCCTGGTACTGCAGGCTTTATATCATCAAAGCCCTAAACCCTAAACCCTAAAACCCTAAACCCCAACAGCCGTATCAGTAGTATCGCTAGCCTTAAAGGAAACCATATAGGGCCTCCTAAATCAACCATATGCACCACACCAGGGTTCCCTAAACCCTAAACCCTAAACCCTAAAAAAGTGAACCTAAACCCTAAACCCTAAACCCTAAAAAAGCAAACCTAAACCCTATACCCTAAACCCTAAACCCTAAAAAACTAAACCTAAACCCTAAACCAGCGCTGCGCCGACCCAGAGTTGTCCGTCTGCCGGTCCCAACACAACAGAGAATAGAGAGTCTAGGGTTTCCACCATCCTGCCTTGAATTCTGAATTCCACCCGAGGGGCCCACTCCCGGGGCTCGTGCAGAAGCCTTTCTCCATCATGAAAGGCGCCTGGGGGTGGGGGGGGACAGGATTAAGGGTTAGGGTTTAGGGTTTCAGGGTTTAGGGTTTAAGGGGGCTTAAGGTTTCAGGGTTTAGGGTTTTAGGGTTTAGGGTTTTGAGTTTTTAGGGCTTAGGGTTTTAGGGTTTTAGGGTCCCTAAGATCATCAACAGTATAGCTCTATAACTACCCCATCCATAGATCCTCTCCAGAAAGCCGGAACCTCTGCTGGGAGGGTCGGGGGACTTAGAAAGTGGCTAGCAAGTAGAGCTATAAGTACCCTAAAAAGAGATCCTAATTGGGGTTATGATACTTAGAACTCTAATCCTAACCCCTAAACACTCTCTTGCTAAAAAATTAAAACCCTAATAGGCTTCATGGTTTAATGCCAATTTTGGTCAATTTTTGGCCTTAAACCATGAAGCGGCTCAGGGTCTATGGCCCTAGATCCGAGAAATTTCATGGATTTAAGGCCAATTGGCTTTAAATTATGAAATCCATTAGGGTTTAAGGGCCTTTCAACCCTAATAAGTTTCATGGTTTAAAGCCAATTTTGGGCTGGCTGTTTGGGATTTAGGGCTCAGGGCTGTGGGCTGCTTTCAGGGTTTAGGATTTAGGGCTCAGGGCTGCGGGCTGGCTTTAGGATTTAGAGCTGTTGGCGCGCATTAGGGTTTAGGATTTAGGGCTCGAGGCTGTGGGTTGGCTCTACGGTTTAGGTTTCAGGGCCCAGGGCTGTGGGCTGGCTTTAGGGTTCAGGATTTAGGATCAAGGCTGTGGGCTGGCTTTAGGGTGGGTGTTATGTCTAAAGCGTGAACTAACTCTACTATAAAACTGCTCGATCCGGAGCTGCTGAACCCTCAACCCTAAACCCTAACCCGTACCAAGTCCCCGACCCTTCAGGTCATCATTAAGCCCTCTATCTTACTTGAGCCTGCGGGCGGCTCGCAGCTACGGATTCTCGAAGATCCAACATTTGAAGTCCTCATGAGTCGCTAACCCCAATATAAGCGCCATGCCAATCAGACTCAAGTTTTTGGCGGGGTTTAGGGTTTAGAACCCTAAACCCTAAACCCTGAACCCGAAACCCGCTTAGGGACTTTAGAAAGACATGCTGTTACTAGTCATTCCGACCCCCATATTCCGACCCGCATATTATGCGCCCTAAACGCAGCCTAAGCTACTCTTAACCCAAGGGCCTAAGCTACAAGACCCCTCAACCTTAAACTGTGAACTCTGCATCTGGTAATCCGAAATCGCCTCAGAGGCATTAGCTACTGCCCTGTGCCCGTCAAGAGCACGCTTCTTCGGCCTGGACGGAGAGGGTTTAGTTCTAACCTCCAAAACTTCACAACTACTATACCATGCAACATACTGTCATATCATGTCATATAACATTTATAGTGCATACTAGAATAACATAATAGAATGTTCAAAACCAGCCGAAAATCCTAAACCCGGAACCCTGGGTAGGGGTCGGCCTTCGAACGGTTTAGGGCTTCGACTTGTTTAGGGTTTAGGGTTTAGTGTTTAGGGATTTTCAAAGGGCCATGTCTACACTCGCCCAGAAATACTAGGAAAACCCGTGTAGACACGCTATAAAACCTGGTTGAGCCCTATATAACGATATACAAAACACCCATGACAAGAGACCTGTAGAACCCAAAGCCTCAAAAAACTTAAAACCCGAAGCCCTCAGAAACTTAGAACCCAAAGCCCTCGGACGTTGGAGTTTGGGGTTTAGGGTTTAGGGTTTAGGGTTTAGGGTTTAGGATTTAAGGTTTAGGGTTTAGGGTTTGGGGTTTAGGGTGTGGAGTTATATAACCCTGAGCCCCACACCCCCAGAGCCCTAAACCCTGATCGTACCCTGGTAGAACTCCCTGCTGAACCCCCAAAAGGAGTAGTTGTAGAGCCCTGAAAGACGCATAGAACCCACCCAAGACACCGTAAAACAAAACCCTCGGAGGACCCCTGGAAGGGGTTTTACAGGAACCAACCCTAAACCCTAAACCCTAATTCCCCAAACCCCGAAACCTCTGAACCCCTAAACCCTAAACCCCTAAACCCCTAAAACTCTAAACCCCTAAACCCTAAACCCTAAACCCTTAACCCTACACTTACAGGAACCCTTAAAGGAACTTTCATAGGAAGCCTTCCTAAGCCCTAAGCCCTTCCAAAGGTGCGGCCCCTGGACACAAAAGGAGTGCAACACACTTCAACAAGAACCCTTGAACGCTAAACGCCTAAACTTGGCCCTAAAGCCTAAGCCCTAAACCCTACGCCCCTCAGCCTTAAAACCTACACCCCTAAACCCTAAACCCCTTAACTCTACAAACCCTAAACCCTAAACCCTAAACCCCGTAACCCTAAATCCTCGCCCCCTAAGCTGAGGATTGCGCTGAAGTCCGACGATTTCATGGCCGAAGCCTCGAAACCGCCCCTCGGCCGTCTACTTCGGTCCTCTAAGGGTTCCTTGAAGCGTCCCTGTATGCCTTTAAGGGTCCTTTATCCGGTTTCTGGGGGTTCTTTTAAGGGTCTTTGATCCGGGGTTTGGGTGTTCTTTTACAGGTTCCTTTAAAGGTTGAGGGTTCCTTTTTAGGGCGTTTGGTGCTTTGTTTCGGGTTCCTTGAAGGGTTCCTTTAAGGGTCCGTTACAGGGCTGTTAAGGGTTCTTTTAGGGGTTATATTGGGTGCTATGAGGGTTATGATAGTTTATACATGTCCTTTGATGTCCTTTGATGTCCTTTGGCCATTCCAGAAGGAGTTTTGAGGATTTTGCAAGCATTTCCTGGAGGGGTAGTAGGGTTTTTAGGGCTTCGCTGGCGAGTTATTTATTTTTGTGTTTTATTTTGTTTGAGGGGGTGTTATAGTTTTTTTCTTGAGGGCTTTTGCGGACCTTCAAGAGGAGTGGAGTCAGTCTTCAGGGCCCAGGATACTACACACATCTTGGGTACTGTTCTTTAGATCATTCGTTTTTGTTTCGTGATTTCTTTTGTAGCGTTCTTTTTTTATAGGGATGTAAACATGATGCTGCATGCTTTCTTTGAGCCAGGGGTAGAGGCTGCGGCTAGGGGCCAGCAAAGCGCACCAACACAAACACAGAGCATTGAAGCTACCTCCTTAACAGGGATACTGAATAAATGTGAATTTAATCCCTTTCTATCTTCGAAATCCCTAAACCCTAAACCCTAAGCCCTAAACGCCGGGATGCTCTCTTCAAGAAGTTGATGCTTAGGTTGTTGCGAATGCGACGCAGAAGCCCAAGATCCCTAAGACTGAGAGAGTACTACTACTACTACTACTACTACTACTACTACTACTGGGACATCGGAGCAGCCCAGGGGTTAGGATTTGGTTTTGGGGTTTGGGGTTTTGGGGTTTTGGGGTTAGGGTGTTTGGTGAGGGTCTTAGAAATTTGTGGGTGTCAATGGGCATTCCAAGCCTGGTTTGGAGAAGGATTTCTGCACATTTTGCATAAAGGTGTCACAGTAGGGGTTGATTTGGATCTAGGCGGTTTGGGGTTTCTTGTATTGCGTAGGGTTATCGTTTTGAAGATTTCTTGGTTTGCGGCGGGCGTAAGCTCTACGGGTTTAGGGGTTTAGGGTTCAGGGATCAGGGTTTGCGATATACTGTTGATGACACCCTAAAGCCCGACCCGAAGTTTCTTGAACCCCCTTGAAACACCAAGCAATAACGGTTTAGGGTTTAGGGTCAGTCTTTAAATCGAGCTTAACCTCTTACCCGAGTTTGGGTGACCTCTAAGCCCTAACCCCTAACCCCTAAACCCTAAACCCTAAACCCTAAACCCTAACCCCAAAACCCAAAATCCTAAACCCTAAACCCTAAACCCCAAACCCTAAACCCTAAACCCTAAACCCTAAACCCT
>CAJNJA010020041.1:0-10032 GCA_905231915.1 Symbiodinium necroappetens
GTCCTGTGCAGGCAGCCTTCAAACGAGACCCTGTGTGCATTGACGTCGAGGCCCCAGGGCTTGCGCAGACAAGTTGCTTTTGCACCTTTCGCAGCCCTTTGCTGTCGTGGCAGGTCCCTCAGCCGCTCGTTGGAGAGGAGCGGCATGGCAAACGTCCCTCGCGGTGCGTGGGGTTTTGCGCAAGCATGCAGAAACGAGCAGAAACATATAGAGAAGCTGTAGAAGTCTGTGGAAGCGCCCAGCCGCCCTGCCTTTACTGACCAGGAGGATGAAAGCCGCGACTTGCTGATGCCGCTTCCCACCCCGAACATGGGCTGCAGAGAGAGAGAGAGAGAGAGACAGAGACAGAGACACACACACACACACACAAACACAAGCACACAAACACAAGCACACAAGCACACAAACACACAGAAACACACAGAAACACACAGACACACAAACACACAAACACACAAGCACACACTCACACAAGCCCACAAGCACACAAGCACACAAACACACAAACAAACACACACACACACACACACACGCGCGCGCGCGCACGCACGCACACACACACACACACAGAGACAGAGACACACAAACACGCACGCTCACACACACACACAGACACCCAAGACAGAGACACAGAGAGAGGGGCTTAGTGCATTTTTTGTGCTTGAGCCTTTTGCAAGTGTGAGACATGAAGCGACAATGGTGCCAATGTCACTTCAGAAAGTAATAGCCTGCTGAAGAAGTCTTCCTTTGTATCCGCGCAATGTGTGCAGTTTATGAGTCGATGCACTCGATGCACTTGTTATTCATGTTGATTGCCTCGAGATCGGAGGACGAGATGAAAGGGTAGAGCATCACTAGCTTGAAGCCGTGCGCAAGTTTCTGAAAGACCTTGCGACTTATCCAAGGTTCATCATCGACGGAAGTGCACTTGTTGTGGAATTAGACCTTTCTGTTGTTACTGACCCATATTTCACTCGGCTGTCTTGTCGTCCGCGAAAAGCCCTCATGATGAACCTGCTGGTGTATTGGCTTGCTGACATGTGGAGCACTTCGGCACTGAACCAGGAGGGACGGCCTGACATGCCTCAGTATCTTCTCTAGGAATGGGTTTCCTCGGTTTCCCCTCCACAGGTACTGTTACTGTCATGGTCAAAATTGGCGCATGTGTCGGTAACAATTCAGGGGAAACTCATGTATGTTACATAGCTACAAGCCCTCTACGATGACCTGAGCATGAGTGAATCCTGGAAGTTCTCACATGCACGAAGCCCAACCAACACGAGGGGCCCATGTGGCCGGGGGACTTCGCACGCTCCCCATGACGTGGCGAGGGGTGGAAGGGGGAGAGAAGGGGGAGAGGGAGAGAGAAAGAGAGAAAGAGAAAGTCTGAGATTGGTGGCCGTAGCTGCGCGAGACTTTGATCTTGGTCATACTATGATGTGCTCTTGAATCAACCCGGCCGAGGACCCTCCTGACCTCCAAGGGCAAGAGCAGCCCTGTCGCGGAGGACAAGGCCTTGAGAGCACCAGCGCATCGTATTGAGATCAGCTGAAGCATCGCTTGATGGCTGGGCAGCCTATCATAAGCCATGAATCCTGACAGGTGCAGAAGGACGATCGCGGCGCAGACGAGGAGTGGTTCAAGAGGTGAGTCCTTGAGGCGTGAGGCCGATGTTTGAGCACCCTCCGATGCATCGCATCTCAGAGCTCAGATGCTCAGGAGGACTCCGTTTCCAGTGCGGCAGAGAGCCGCGCGCAGCGAACTAAGGCAAAGCAGGACTCAGACTGGTGCCTCTCAAGCCTTTTTCAAGCATTGCAAGCCACGACATCCCAGGCGCTTCATGATCGAGGGGGTGGATGTGCGGCCATACCTCCCAAAAGTCGGACCCGCAGAACATTGGACAAGCCACGCAGATTTCACTCCCAGTGAAGCTCCAAGGTGCTCCCTGCTTCCACAGCCCGGGCCCCATGTTCAAGTTCAGCGCATCTGAGAACCTCCACTTGCCACAAAGGTCCTTGGAGCTCTCTGCATGCTGTGGGTGCAGCTGCCAGCACTTCATGTTTACGTCGGCATCCTAGTTAGCGCAGCTGGCTGGCACTTAGCTCGGGCTTGGAGCTCCGCCTCAGGCTCCGGCGCAGGTTTGCTTTGGCACACTGTTCCTCCTGACGATGTGGTGCATGGCGTGCCCGTCGACACGTCGTCACGACATCCAGAAAGCCGAATATCTATCCCAGTTGGTGCGTTGCAATGTGTTGCTTTTAACTATTACATTCAGGTTTCGTGATGGGGCGGTTGCCTCCTACAAAACGGCGTTTTGTTTGGGGTCAGGTACTGCGCCTATGCAGACCCCGGACAGATGCAGGAGACTGTCGATGTGGAGCAGGCGTTTCTGAGCGACCCTTGCCGTCTCATGCCCCAGTACACCCCAGAGTCCCGGATGCTTGGGTGCAGGGTATGCCTCAGCGCGCGCACAAGCTGTGAGCCAAGATGCCGGTCTAGGCCGAAGTGCTGCCGTGCAAATGCCTATGAAAGGTCATGGCAGTACCCGCTTCCGATTCTGCGCCATGACCACTATTGCACCTGGCCGGCAGTCTGGGAGGGTGCCTGATTCTGCTGTGACTTCCGCTCCTGGTCCTGGCTCCGGGCTTTTCGGAAGAGTTCAGGGATGTGACATGCTGCGACAAAATGTGTGGTGACAAGGCAAGTGGATCAACAATGTCATCGGCGCGGTGCCCGGCGGTTCCCGCGGTGCCCGGCGTCTGGAGCTTCTTTAAGTGAGCACTCCCGGCTTCCAGGCCTTCGAAATCATCGCTCCTTCGTGGTCATGCTGTTTGGCCCGGTCCTCACGTCGGATCAGTTGGGCCACGTCGGGCCAAAGCTTCGATCAAAAGTTTCGAAGCTGAAATCCAGGCTTGGCCGCGCTGGGAGTGCCGCGGCCTCAGCTCGGCGGAGCTTTGTAAGGAGGATGCGAGACTTTACTCTGCCAGGGTGGGATGCACTGTGGATGCTTGGCTCTTTATGGCCCTTCTAATCCAGGAGGCTTGGAACAGATGCGTGTCATCCCGTCATGGTGTGGGGCATTGTTTCCTCCAGGGCATCTACGTCACGCCCCTGCAATTTTTCTTCCTGCATGGGCCCCAGCACCTGCGAAATAGGAGTAAACCTTGATTTTCCAGCGTTGTCCCGCGCTTCAGGTTCTTCCATCTTCTCTACAGCCTCACTCTGCTGTACCTTGATGGGCCCAGCACTTGCAGAGCGGTTGCAGAGTGCTTGAGGAGCATCTCTCCCCTTTCGGGGCACATGTCCTGCCGCTGTTTCAGGCCGATCATTCGCATCCACTGGGGCCTCATCTGCAGGCGACCGACCATGCTGTGAGCCTGGCCTTCCCTTTCTGCCAGTGTGAGAGTGTTGTGCAGGAATGAGTTGAATCAAGAATGGAAAGAAGATGCATTCTGGGTAGTGGCCGGCTGAGAGATGGAGTTATTAGTCTTGCATGTCTAAAGTCTGCAACTAAAGGCCCCCGGAGAAAGCCACACGCCAGCAAAGGAACTCGGCGTGGAAGAGTGCCTCTCCATGTCCACTGCACCCTCGCAGGCTTGACCATCTCTGCATGAGGTACAATGCTTTGCTGGATAGCGATTCGCTGGTTTACGATGCCAGCAGGTGCCTGCATTGCAGGCTGCAAGTAGACTGGAGGCTTTCGAGCAACCGCCCAGGAACCATTTCGACCAGGGCGTGGCCAGAAACTGCTGGACCTTTTGGTTTAAGGAGCGCTCCGCCAGGCACCCAGAAGCCTTTTTTCCATGTCTTCCATGTTTTCCCAAGCAGCTCTATGAGTGGAATCCTGCCATGCGGGGGCTGAGCCGAGGGCTCCCTGGGCGAGTGGTGAACCTGCCCAAGACGGGCAGGGTTCCGTGTGAATGATAACAATGACAATAGTAATATTATATTTTTACTGCTATTGTCATTGTAATTTTTGTTTGTATGAAGATTGTTATTATTGTTATTATTATTGTTATTGTTACTATTGTTCTTATTATTGCGATTATTATTGTTATTATTATTGTTATGATTTTTCTTACTACTATTGTTGCTACTATTATTGTTATTATTACTGTCATTGGGAAGTCTCACCGCATCATCTCCCGACAGGGCTGAGCACGCTGAAAAGTGGTTGCTGTGTGGAAGACGCTCAGGTTGCAGTGCCAGTGAGTGCAGCAGGTGGCGGCCAGTTGCAAGTTTTGGTGCACTGGCATCCTGAGACCCGATTTGACGACAGCCGTCTGCAGAGGCTCCAACATTTATCCGTTCGATGCCCGGCTCAGAAGCACAGGCCTCTCCGATCTGCCCCCACGCACCCTGAGACGGCAGGCAAAGGCCTTGTCCGACAAAAAGCTCCTGTGCCTGTGCCCCCAATCTTCGATAATCTTCGCACTTCGGGAGGCCATGAAGCGACCCGCGTCAACGGCCAAGCTGGACCCACTCCAGTCCTACTGCGACCAGGTGCAGGAGGGCCTCGAGTCCTCGAAGGCACCAAGAGAGAAGCCATGTGCCGTTGGGCCGTGCTAGACTTCTTAGGGCCTTCTTCTTGTTCACTCTGGGTCGAGGTCCCGCCAGCGGTCACAAGGATGCTGTGCGCGGCCCATGAGCCACTGGAGAGGACAAGACTTTTTGTAGACTCAGGTCCGGGATGGTCAGGTCTGCCTTGCTCACCAGCAAGGACTAGCGAGCATCGGTGCATCTCGCTTTGTCTCGACTGGCCCGTATCGCCTCTTCGAGGACAAGCGCCACAAGTACCAAGCCTCTGTGGCCCTATGCTGAGACGAGCAGCACCTAATACCTCAAAAACCGTAGCTGTTTTCTGAAGGTCCAGATGGTCACGGACACCATCCAGGGTGTTGGGGAGGACTTCGAGCAAGCGATTGACGCTTCGACAGCACTCCAGACTCGCGGTGTCTAGTAGTGATGCCGTTCATGTCGTCCATGATGGCTCGCGAGGCAGATCAAAAGTCCAAGATCGCGAACTCCGAAACTGAGCGTGCGGAAAGGGAAGCGGCGGTTCTCCTGCGTTGGTTTCGCCGCATCGTTGCAGCAACGGTCTTGGCGGAGACCGACTCTTCTCTCGGCCAGGTCAAAGGGGCCAAGGAGGACTTCGATGCGAAGAAGCTGCTGCCGCTCAGCTCATGGAAGGGTGTTTGGGGTTGGGAAGCGTAGCAGCGGAGAGGCCCAGCTGGATGTCCTCTGCATGAGTACCCTTCCTGCATGGTGCAGCGGAGGACCCAAGAGAAGAAGTATGCACTTGCTGCTGACGCACAGGCCGGCTTCGCGTGTGCAGCACGACTCTAAGAGGCCTGCAGTCTCAAGGAACGCAGCCTTCACCCATTGCCAGACTTGCAGCATGCCTTGCACATGCACAGCAGGCAGTCCCAATCCCTTGCCTTGCAAAGCAGGAAAGTTAGGCTGGCGAGACTCCTGAATGCCCATGGTCCTGATGGAGCCGCAACTGCACTCTTCTAGAAGCCCCGTGCCAGCCCTCATCACTGTGACCCTAAACCCTAACCATATTAGTAACCCTGCTTATACGTAGTCTCGCTTGGAGTAAGCTTATGTGCTCTGGAGGCTTTCAAAGCGGCCAAGGAGGGCGTCTCCAAAGCGCAGGTGCTCGGCTCAGCCACGAGGCAAGTTTGTCATATCCGTAAATGAGACCCTCTAAGGGCCACGGGCCCTGAACACCCCATAATTCATACTAGTTACTAGTCAGAACAACGAGCTTATCTTTTTCTGCACACTTAGTGATGTGGTGTGTGTGTGTGTGTGCGTAATAAGTACACGTATTTGTTTGCTGGACAGGGGTTCAAAAGCGCAGAGGCATGCTGCTGCGACAGACGCTTTCGGTTCCTGTTCTCAGTCTGTTGATAAGCCCGTGCTCTCTTGTATGTGTATACTCTTCCTTGCCCCCATTCACCGACAGCACTGCAAGTACATTGAGGTGTCCAGCACGCATGACCATCCAGACGCGCAGCTGACTCAGGCGGCAATGCGTGAAGCTGACAAAGACCTACTGGATCGGGAGAAAGCCAAGGAGCGGTTGGTGAGATGGCATTGTTTCGGCCGAACTAGCGAGCGCCGTCATCATCAGCAGTAACTAGCAGTGCATTCGCTGGCCGGAGACGTGAACCATATGTCATCCACTGTCATCCTCCACGATGAGCCGACTGACTAGAGCATCGCAGCACTCGTAACTTGTGAGTTGTAAATGCTAAGATTCGGGGCCTCTCAGCTTCCCAGTATCGTTTGTACACATTGCAGGCCTTGAGCTTGAATCAGATTTCAGATAGAGCTGGACGTATTCAGTGGGCTCTCTTCTCCCTTAAATGCCTGTTGTTGCAACCGGCAGGAGAACCTCGAATCGATCGTGACAGATCTAGTCACGCCGCTGGTTCAAGGACTCCGGCAGAGAGTTCGGCGCGGAAGTCTGAAAAACAAAAGGGGAAGCATTACAATCATTACACCATTCAGCACCATTCAGTCAGGAGTTTCATTGCAATGTACTGCAATGGTCTAAAGCAGAACGGATAGTCCTGAGAGTAGTATCATCGGCAGTTTGGTGGGGCCTCCAGGAGCCGTCACAGGGGACGACGCTCGGCGAAGTGTCCGGCCCCCGAAGCCGGAGTGTGTTTTGGTCCTCTCACGGCTCAGTTTTGCGGGGGCCTTTGAGTCCGGAGGTGATAGGAATTAGTAGACCTTGCAGGCTTCTTCTTACAGGCGGGCGATGTAAAAGAACTTGCGAGTCCATGCAATGGTTCCAAGAAGTAGCTTATTATGGTGCTCTTCCGGCAAACCCAATGGCGACCGACCCTCGTAGGAACCCTGCTAGTCACTAGTGCCCTTATGGTACCCTCCCAGTCTGTCTCCTGCCAGCTGGGGTTACGTACCCTGATAGTAGGCCTTATAGAAAGATGTGGGTAGTTCTCTAAATTAAGGCCCCCTTTTCGGTCCCCAATATAGTCGGCACCTTATAAAAAAGACCCCCCAAAGGGGCCCTAATTTCGAAGAAAACCCATATCCTGGAGAGCCGAGGCGGAGAACCTCCTCTCCTCCCTCAAGAAGCTGGCGCTCCTGGACGAGCCAAGGGGCCAAGAGTTGGCACATCATGAGAACAGAGGGAACATGATACCGTTGATGATGTAAATCCTGCATTACCCTAAGGACCCTAAACTATAGGAATTATAGTATAGTCCTTATTATGGGTCATGCAGGATTGATGTCATCACATGATACTACACTATAAGCGTAGGGGCCTTAGTAGTTAGCTGTTGGGGAGAGTGCCATGCCTTGCGTCAGAGGCCTACTCGTTGGGACAGCGGAGAATGCTTGTCTGTCGAAGTTGGGCCGAGCAGAAATAGCAGCCGGCTCGACCGCGAAGGTCTCTGCTGACGGCGATCCCAGAGGCCATCACGAAGGCAAGACGGCAGGTCTGCTGAGGCGTTCGATATGGAGGTACGTGTGGTAAAGGATCAAGAGCCTGTGATGCCCTGTGCAGGAACCAGCAATGCGGGGTGCTTTCGACACAAGCGCACGGGCCTTGGTAGTCGTTGTTGCCATGCTCAAGGTTGAGCATTGAAGCATCGGGGTTCCTGGCACGGGTATCGAGCAAGCGAGCTATTCCAGGGGGTTGTGATGCAGACTTTCATACGTGGCGAGCTATCACAGACTGAGCTGGCCGCGAAGTATCCGACGGTCTAAGCTGAGAAGCAGGTTTCGAATCAAGCAGTCTGTAGTTGCTTCTTACAGGGTTTTCACCAGGTCGTGTCGGGCCTGCAAGAGGAGTTGGAGCGCCGTCGGGTCCGGGCCCAATCAAGATTTGTCCACAGCTCTGCAGCGTGGGAGCTCGCAGTGCATGAGGCGGCGGTCGCACAAGAACTGGCAGCTTCCACGCCCCAGAAGGACGGCCTAGGAAACACTGCGGTGTATTCGCACCTGGCCCGATCCCGATTAACACAGACACGAATTCCGAGACTTGTCAACAGCCATCTATGCACTAGCGACTTTTTTTGCACGTGATGTGCTCTGCTGAAGAGGGTGAGTGCGTGGCTGGTTATCCTGGCTGGGTCCGACTCGTCAGGAGCAGCGAAAGGGTGAGCTCTCGCAAGCCGAGGCTGCGGCGACGCTGCAAGCTGCTGCCCTCTGATTTCTCAGCCTGCTGAGCGTAAGTTGTTTTCGCGTTTGTACTGTCACAGGCAGCCTTCGAAGATGCCAAGGCGAAGCAGCATGTCGGTGCTGAGGCACCGCACTTCTAGACGACCAGTTCCCAGAAATCTCCACAGTGTGGTCAGTCGCTCTGAGCGCATATATGCCGCATAGAGTTTTTGATGCTTCAGGCATATACTGAAGCCAGGGCCGTCCTGAACTTGGCTGATATGGTGTGAGGGCTGTGTGCCCATCCTGTCTTCTTTCGCAGCTGCTGTAGGCCCAATCGACGGCGGAAGCCAGCGTGAAGCAAGCACAGAAGGCGCACGCCGGGGGGCGCGGGTCCTTTTTGGGCGCATCCGTAAGTCGTGTGGGGGGGGAAGCCTGTCTCAGCGCGCTGCGCGCTCCCGGAGGCTCTGTCCCAGCTGGATCCGCAAGTGAAGGCCTTGCAGAAGGAGGGCCTGGGAGGGTTTGTCCTTTTTGATGGCCTCTCCAAGCAATGAATGGTCCAAAAATCCGCATCTCTCTTGCAAGGATCTCAAGAAGCTTGAGGCAGAGCTTGCTGACTTCTGTGTGGGGCTGAGACCAGATTTTGCACGGGGAGCTCCTGCAGCTGTGACTTGCTTCCCTCAGATGCGGGACCTCGATCCGCCCTTGCCGAGCTTTCCGAGAGGTGCGCCTTTCATGACACTCCAGGAACCCTAAAACCCTAAAGCCCTAAACCCTAAACCCTAAACGACGCCCCAAAGTGCGATTGAGCTTCGGCAGGATCGAGCCCACGGAGCCGGAAGTCACGGAGCAGGCAGATGCATGATCCGAGAGGCCCCGTCTCACCCAAGAGGAGGCTGTGGGGTGCAGACCTCTCCCAAAATTAGCTTAAGCTGCTGTGTACACTCTGATCAGCAGCTGCTGCAACCTGATCTGGCTGCCAAAAGTTTCGCAAGGATTGACGATCGCCTATATTATCCAAGAGGTTCGCACGGCGTGATCTCCGCCGGAACCGATCCCAACCCAAGTTACGCTTTACTTCAACCACTCGTTATTGACATATTGGCATGTTTGATCTTAAAGATGATCCGATTGTCGACTCGCATCGCCGTCTAACACAACATATGAGTAGTATCATCGGCAACAGGCACAATTACAAGGAAGGCCAACCAAAAACACAACTAAGGGGTAAAGAGCCCGTCTTACTAATAAAACCACTCATACTGACGGGACGAGACGGGATACGAAGGGCCGAAAGAGAAGAAGAAAGAACTGAGAGAATGAGGGGAGGGGGGATACTATGAATAGAATCTTTATAGACAATGACGATGAAAAACCTTTTCGATGAATTATATAGATACGGCACAAGAATAGCCTCGAAAAATTACGTTTGGTAGATTAAAATCGATGAATAAAAAAAATAATAAATAGAAAAAATATATAGATATATATATGAGATTTATTATAGATTCGGATAATTTTTATTTCTTTAATTTGGACTAATTTTCTTTTACTCAGAATTAGTATATATATATATAGTTTATATTTAATAAGGTTTAGATTTGATATAAATATATTTATAACTTTATTCATATCTAAAAGATGATTTATAATGATATTTTGAATTTAAATATAAATATAGAATTCAGATGAGATTTCGCCATATGATTTAGAAGAAATTAAAATTTGAGATATGAACATTATTTAAAAATAGAGGATATCTGGAATTGATTTATAAATATATTATGATTTTAGAAGAATATAAGAATTATTATTAGGACATCACTTGGGTTATAATTGCCGCATAATTATATAGAATAGATACGGCGATATATATTTCTGTATATATATATA
>CAJNJA010020042.1:0-28036 GCA_905231915.1 Symbiodinium necroappetens
ATATATTTTTTTATTTATGTATTTATTTATATTTTTTTATTTGTTTGTAGAGTCTCCTATCTTACAGGAGCCCCGCAACTTCAAGCAACCCCCATCCATCAGGGCTTGTCTTCTCGGATTCATGCAGGTCTCTGATGCCCCAGGCCCTTCAAACCCCCCCAAAACGTAGCTGAGTTCACCTATGCTGCCAGGTGGCATCACCCAGCAGCAGCCGCCGCAGCATCTTTGACAGGAGCCTGGGCCCCGGACTTGCCGGGCCGAAATCTGGTCCTTCAGGGCTTTATGCTGGGGGTTACGTTTTCACGGTTGTTGCTTTGAGGGCTTCAGCAAGGGTTGCTATTTTCGGTGCCAAATAAGGGGCGGGGGGGGGGGGGGGGGNNGGGGTAGAGCTGAAGGGTCTCAGGGTTTAGCTAGTTAGTTTGGGTTAGAAGACTTAGAGGTTCTTTGGTGTGTAGGCTTGGGGAAGTTGACAGGGGCCTTAAGGCCTTTATTTCTTAGGGTCTCAACATTGCAGGGTGTGAATTTTGAAAAGTTGGTTTCTGGGCTCAGGGCTCTTGCGCTCCGGGGGGTTGATGTCTTAGGAGGCTCTCAAGACGCTTTAGGGATCGCGGGCTTCTATGATGATAGAGCCTTCGAGGCTCAAACTGGGCTTGAGCCTCTACAGCGTAGTTTCAAACAGTTCAAGACATGTTTTTGTACCCCCGCACATAGCCTTACATCAACATATCCCTGAAAGCCTGCAGGCCCCGTGCTAGGCCCTACAGTACAGGCCCAAGCCCTTTAAACCAAGACCCCCAACACCCCCCTTGGCTCCTCATCGTGGAGCCTTCCTCCCTTCTCTATCTCGGAATCTGTCTGCGAGCTTTCTGCTTTGCCAATTCCGCTCGGACAGAGGGAAGCGATGCAACAAGATGCATCCAGCATCAAGGGCCCCCAAACAGGCCCGGAGGAGGCACGGGACCCACAGCTGAAAGCCCAAACTTCTCGCTGCGAGACAGGGAACGACGCTCTGCAGCTCTTGGGCCTTCGGGCTTCAGAGTGGTATTTGGAGCTTACTTCCCCCAAGTTGCTACCCCCAAAAACCAAGGCATGCGCGGGCCCTCTTCGTGGCTTTATTCGGGCTTATATAAGGCTAGAACAGCTGAGTGTGGCATGGACATTGGCCTGAAGGCTTCCTTCGGCCGGAATCTGCCTTTTGCTGTTTTGCGGAAGGGCTGCGGTGCCCAGCCTACTTCCTTTTGCCTGAGCCCTGGAACCTGCATGTCCATGAAGGAACGACATCGCCTCAAGGCCTATAGAAGTCTAAACCTCAAGATCACAACCGTATATGGTAGGAGTTTACCTTTACTATCAAAACTTACCTTCTACCCTCACAAGAAACTCCAACTTGAATCTACAATAAGAATAAAGGCTCAGAGAAATCTTCAGCAACTTTTCAAGCTCCCCAATGTCGTCACGCCAGAGGTTTAAAGGCCATTCCCAAACTTGGTGCAGCCAGATGGTGCCCTTGTATTTACAGGCTAGGGTTTAGGGTTTTTAGGATGGTTAGGATTAAGGTTTAGGGGACCTCTGTAGCCAGAGCTTTCACAACGAAGGCTCTCATGGCAGATGCCCCAGCTGAGCCAGATCCATGTCGGATCCCACCCTAAGCAATCCGAAGCCGGCAAATTGGGTGGGTTACTCTTTGCAAGGCTTCTGGGGTCTCGGGTTTTTGCTACGTATACTCTGGTCATTTATGGCCCGTGGCAGAGATATCCACAAACTGGGGCGCAGGGAGCTCAAACCCAATCTCTACCTGAGCTAGACCAAGACCCTGAGCCTTTAACCCTGACACTAAGTAAATCTCACATCGCCACCTTTCTCTGCAAACGCAGAAAGACAAGCCAACAATCTGGGGTGTGGTCGGTAAGTCTTCCGGTACTCCGTGAACACACACGACGACGCCAGCACAAAATGCAAACTCTAAATATTGACTGAAATCTGTAATATATCATAGCAACATCAGTCTGGGCACCATCCAATGCGCACAGTGTGTGAGATTCACCGGCGATGCTTTCGCATCGCGTGAGGCAGGCAGGCAACACGATCGGAACCGATCCGATCCTACGTAAGGCTTCAACCGGAACCCTAAAAGCCTAAATCCCCCAAGCCCTTAAAGCCCTAAATTCCCAAACCCCGTTGTACACCTCGGGAGCTCGATTCCAGAAACCCTGAAGTCTTGATTCTCTTCTGTGTCTTCTTAGATCTGTAGGTGGGGTGATGGTTCAGGTAACTCGGATTGTGGTGATTTGGGGTTTGCGGTGTGGTATCAAGCATTTAATGATTTCGGCTGAGACTTTGTAACGTCTGGCCTACCTGCAGGGATTCTGGGCTTAGCAGTCTAAGTCATTCTAAGTCTACATCTGGTCGATGCATGGCACAAGGAGCAGCCTGACCGTGTCGACTGCCGTTGTCGTTAGATTAGATGCTGAGCATGGAGCCGGGCAACAAACCAGCTCGGCTTGAAATAACGATCTTCATACTGACATATAGCATGCCTTACATCTCTTGGGCATGCCACCGTCCCTTGTGCTTAAACCTTAAACCGCGCTTAGCTGTGCCAGAAGTCACTAGGCCCCCGAGACTCCGACGCTCCAGGAAAGGCCAAGAGCTCAAAGTTTGCAGCTTGGGAAAACCGCTCAAGCAGCGGCTGCATCTCGCTCCCGGAGCGCCCCACTTACTCTTCCTTAAGGGCTTTGCATAGGAACCTGCCCGGGTGATGAACAAGCATCAACACGTAATCCCTAAGCCTGGCGCCCTAAGCGATCCAAAGGTCGTAAACCCGCAAACCCAACAGCACAAGAGCTAAACTTTGCAAACTAGAACCCTCAAGCCTTTACTAAACCCTGAAGCCCGACTTGTAAAGCCGAGAAGGAAGAGCACAGTATGGGCAGGCTTCATTTCTTCTTGCAGCAACCGAGGCAGCCCGACCTTACGGATGGAAGGGGCAAGTCACGTCTTAGGCCTTATGGGGCTCGTAGTCTTGCTTAGAGAAAGAAGGAAAGGGAGAGAGAGAGAGAGAGGTTGCCTCGATTACACAAGCATGCGCGTTGTTCCGATATACACATATGTATACAAAAACTATGAGCACATACATACATACATACATACATACATACATACATATATATATATATGTACACATAATATACATATACATATATTTATATGTATGTATATGCATGTATATATATATTATACACATGCATATACCAATGTATACAGACACACGCGCACACGCATACACATAAACATATGTGCAAACATATGTGCATGCAGTTCTAAGTCAATTTTTGTTTGTCTGTATGCATGTCTGTATGTACATATGCATGTACGTTTTGTCCGTGTAGATTCATTGCATATGCGTGTGTATACACATGTATGAACGCTTGTATGCGTGTACATCTATGTGCATGTCGGTTAATGTACGTACATGGATGTAGACATGCAGGCATACGCACGTATAGTATAGGTACGTGTATGTATGTGTGTGTATGTATGTATGTATGTATGTATGTATGTATGTATGTATATACGTATGTACGTATGTGCATATGTGTATTGCCATGTGCATGTGTATATATATATATATTTGTATACACATATATATATGTATATATACATATATATATATATACATACATATACATATGTATATATATATAGAGAGAGTATAAGCATGTGAACATGCCTTGCCATTCAAGATTGCAAGGGTGCTGTCAACACCAGACGAACTAAGCCATGCTGGAAACAGAACTCCTAAAAGCAATTGGCTAACAGAAGGACCTGTCTAACCCAAGAGCATCCAGGAGTTATGTACCAGAAGACTCTCTCCAATCCACAACGACCGTCTTAACCAGACCTCACCTAATTGGTGATTGGGGGGGGGAGGGCTTTTCTTCGAATACATGCATGAAAAAACGGAAGAGTAGCCCCAAGACCTTCTGAGGCCAGGTTTAAATCCATCTTCTCAATCTGACCTCAAGCTGTGATTCCCAGACAAACACAATGCATCTCCTGTAAACAAAAGAGCGGGCCCCATGGCTCGAAGATTGACCGGAAACACTACACCTGGCTGCAAGCCGATGTCGGGATTTTATTAAAGTCTACGTATAATCTATGTACTTAATTTGAACCAACCAGGGGCCGCACTTTTTCTCTGCCTTGTCGTCCGCAACTGTGAGGGGCTGCATCGAATCTGGCCTTCTCCGCAGTTTCGGGTTTTGCGGTTTTAGGTTTTTGGGGTGCAGGTAGGGCTGAAAGGGGGTTTATGGTTGGGCTCCAGGCTCCTAAGGCCTAGAGGCTTCCCGCTGGGGTCAGAGGTCTCTCTCAAGAATCGTAAAGAGAATGAGATCGGCGGCTGCGCGGCGCACCTCCCAAAGAAGCTCCTGAATATATACTATATATGATTTACAGCAAACTCTACAAACCGGGTCCCCGCGTCCTCTTATTTGCACAGGATGCTCTGCCGTGCACACTTTTTGCTGTTGTCCTTTTTTGCAGTGGATTCTGCATGCTACGGCTGACCGCAAGGTGTGATTCATTGTAGAGAAACCGACATCCTGCCATTACCCGGGAGAAAGCGTTCCGCGCGAAACACAGATGGCAACTAGTTGCGACCTTTTCTTTCCAAAGAATTTCAGGCCCGCTCGCATATGACAGTGGTCGTGACCTTCTAAGCCGGTCCTGACAGCATGCTCTGGTATGGTCCTTCACTGTTTGGGGATCTCCGAAATGAAAGGGAACCCCTCAAGAAGATTTTAGAGTTTGAGGTTTAGGGTGGCTAGACAGTCTTTCAAAGGCCCCGATCTGTGGACGGGCTTTTACACGGCATCCGGCGTTGGGCTGGTCTTGCGCTTTACGCGAGCTACCACAGCGGTTTGCTCTAACGGATCGCTTTGGAAGCATGCCAAGCATGACACCTTCAGGGTTTTACCAGTAACTTGCACCATGCCTCCATGCAAACGGTTGCACAGTCTCGAAACCGCATGCTGGTCTAGGTCTGCAGGGCATCAAGGCCTATAAAGCGCAAGCTCCACGAATCTATATAGGCTGGGCAGTAAAGAGTTTCTGCAGAAGGAGAGCAAGAAAGCCTTCCTTTTCACCTCCAACGACTCTCTCTCCTCGCTCAACATAGTTGCGGGAATCATCGTATAAGTCTTTATAACCTGCAAGAGAATAAGATACGAGGCCACTGGCCAAGAAAAGAAATGCAGCAACATGTTTGGGCCCAGTGACTTGTCGGAGGTCCTGTGCTGATCGGCCTCGACCGCAGAATCTTCCTTCAACGCCTGCACAACATCGGAGTTCCAGAAAGTACAGTACCCAGCCCCCAAGGGAGAAGATCCTTGTTTTAAAGTCTGGGGCCTGCTACCACGAGAATAGAAATTGCATCGCCCGAGGAAGTCTAACGCCTCAGAGGCTGAAACCGGGTATATTCGTAGTGGTAGTCATATGAATGCTCCTAGGTCCAGGAGCCAGGAAAATCGACTGGCAGCGCCAGGGGTTCAGGTTTGCGGCTGAAGGCTGTTAACATTCTTGGCCGGGCCTCTACATCGCAAAGGGTGCAAGCAAGACCTTCAGAACAGCACTCCCCGTCGGCGGGCATGGGTTGAGGATGGGTAGGAAGTTGGCTATACATGTCGGAGGGTTGCCTGATGGAGGCACTCTTATTGGGAGCCCCCGCAAACGTGCCCAAGAAATCTGGAGGAGCCTTGGCCTTCTCCGACAGAAAGCATAGTGGAGAAAGGCATTACTCGTTCAGTATTCTGTTGGCGAATACAATATGATATGCCCGAGTAGTTGCTCCATCTACTAGCTAATGATGCTAAAAAATGACATACGCGAGTACTCCCCCTCGAAATCTTTGGGTCTTTGCGGAACCTTGCAAACTGCCCCGATGTGCACACCCTGCCTGGCCCTCGCCGTTCGATAGTCTCTTCCCCTGGTGCAGGGCCGTAGGCTTTAATCTAGCTTTAGGGCAAAGCATTTAGGGCTGCAGGACGCAATGTGCTGGGATTGCTTAAGTTTCGAGCTGGTTCAAGAGATGTTCAGCAACAGCCTGGACCTCCTGGGTGTGGCGGCCTCTGCAATTGTTCATGTAGGGTTTCGCCAGGGTTGGCAGGCCCGAAATCCGCTGCTAAGTATTGGGGCTTTTTTGGGCCCAGGGTTTGCTTTTTGGGTTGAATGGACGGCCACTTTAGGGCTTTAGGGTTCACGTTCTAAGTATACATGAGCTTTGGTCTCTGAGGTTTTAGTACTCGCTTACCCCCTTTTCCCACCAAGAAACACACTACAATAATTATAACAGCCTCCACCTCTGTGCGAAAAATACTTTGGGTAAGTTCCTTCTCCAAACCCTAAAGCTTTCAAGAACTTTCAGAGAAGTGCGAAGACTTTCTTGGCAGCTGGGACGCTTTGCCCCGAAACTCTGCCCGCAAATCCCAAACCCCCAGAACAAGCCCGGAAAGGTTCGGACGTCCTTGTTGAGCTTCATCCATCTCAAGACAACGCGAAGCTTTCGCTTTGCCTTCGCCAGGGCCCAGGCTCCACCGATGAGGGCTCTAGGGCTCGGGCCTTTAGCATTTCCGGGCTGTAAGAGGCTCACACTTTTGGTAGGGATTAAGCCGTCCGATCTGTGGAGCTTGGTCTTGCTGAGCGGTCCAAGCTGTCTACATGCTTGACCCACGAGAAGTCGGAAAAGGCTTGACAAGGCTCTACCTCTAGCCTCATGCTGCAAGCTAGACGGTGTGAATTCCTCAGCAGTGGGTGTAGCTTTGAACATGTTACGTGGTGGAAGCCCAGAAATGTATTGTTGAGGGACTTAGGGCTGTTTAGCCTTAGTCTTGTTTTTCCACAAAAGACCGCCGACATCCCACAAACCAAAATCGCGCCTGGTGTGCAAGGAAACATCCCCGAAGATGCTCCAACGCAAAGAAGTTAGGAAAGAACCGATGCAAGAATGATTCTGGAAGTTGGGTTTGTGTGGGCATAGCAGGCTTGAGGTTTGATTGCCTCCCACCCAGCTAGGACAAAGCCCGCATTGCAGGGTTTAGGCTTTAGGGCTTGAGGTCTAGGGCTACAGCTATACTATACTATACTATACTACACTATACTATACTATACTATGTAGGGTTATAGGGTTTGGAGCTCTTGGGGTTCAGTGCTAACGCTTTGGCATCTCGGACCCCTGGTTGCGGCAAGCTGGCCCTCTGAAGCGTCTCGTACCGACGCAGCTGCAGCTCCTGCAAGGACAGAGGTTTAGGGGTTTAGGGGTTTAGGGTTGAGGAATCTTACGGCTCAAGCTTTTGGGCCTTGAGGGTTCAGGGCTCCAGCTCCTTCTTCGCAGGGAGGGGGTGTTGGAGCAGAGTTCGGGTTCAGGATATGTCCTTTCGGGGTCGATTCTGGCGTGTAAAAGCAAAGAAGTGGAAGTGACCGTAGATACCCTCAAAACGCGTGCACGTGCTTCTGGACTCGTGAACAAGTTGAACTCCAAAGACCCAAAACTAAACCCTCAAGCCTGAAACTGCCCTAAAAGCCCTCCCGTGAATATGTAGGGCACGTGGAGTTCCGGCCAACAAGCCCGAACATTTGCACTACACCGCATTTCCCAGAAGTGCCGAACTGGAGGACGACTCGAACCGGGTTTCTAGTGCCGTGTACGACACAGGGCTTAGGGTTCGGCCGCCAGGCATACACTTTTTGGGGATTTACGAGTTAGGTTTTGCACCTGATCTGTCATGCTCCGAGCTGTGGGTGCTGGAAGCCCCCCGAAACAGATCCTCTTAACCCCCCACTCCTAAACCCCGAATCCGAAACTCGAAGCCCTAACCCCAAAACCTTTCTCCAGACCTCCGACAGGTGAGCCTCACTTTCTGGGGCGCGGGCAGCGAGGTCGATATCCAGCTCCTCGACACCTTCAGGTTTCTGAAAGCCACCGGGAAACCTCAGACTTTGGCATGTTAGGGATGTAGGGTTTGGGATTGTTGATGGCGTCACTGCTTGGGGCTTTTAGGCTTCCTACACCCCATGGCCCGCCAAGCTTCACGAAAGACAAGGCACTTGTCGCAAAGCTCCTCGATTCGTTCGATCCTCAGGATCGGAACTAGAAGGTGAGGCTGGCGCCTTGATTGTTGTAGTGGCCTGTACGGCCATAACTTAGCATTCCCATGATTGTGGACACACAGGGTTCCTATAAAGAGTAGGCGTCGAGTTGCGGCATCGGGGACGGAGGGCGACTGCGAGATTAGGACTCCCAAACTCGAAAGTGTCAGGCACGGCTGTTCGAGGCAGCCGGCTTTAAACTTATGATTGCAAGAGCCATGACTTGTTGCATTCCCGCGTGTATTGAGATCTGAGCAGTCTCGGCCAAAGCCCGAATATGCTCACAGGAACTAGTCAAACCTTACCTCAACCCTACTCAAACCCATCGTTGTTGAACCCAAGAAACGCAAACCAAATGCAGAGCATCCTGGTCAACGCAGGGGGGTCGACCCGACCTCCCTGCTCGATGTTAGCATCTTCAGGAAGTCTATGATTCGTCATGGTTTTTTTCTGTCGTTATGCCGATAGTTTCAGACCCTCGCTCCAAAATCGACGCGCCCACTCAACCCTTATAGACAGGCCCTCAACACCAAGAACCGGAAACCCCAAAACCCTAAACCCGCCCACAACCCCCGAAGCAAAGCCCAAAACACACCCCAACCCCTTCCATCGGCCAGGGCTCAGTTTGGAGCTCGGCCTTTCGGTGCGACATTCTGCAGTTTGGGTGCTTAGGGCCCTAAGATTCAGTGCTTTTGAATCTGGGGTTGCGGGTTTAGGGCTTTAGGCCTGGTTTGCCTCTGCTGGTTGCACTGGTCATCACAGATCCATGTTTTGAATGAACCCAACACAAATCCATCACCGTAGCAAGAGTGGCCCAAAATGGCCAAAATAAAGCACATCAGGACCAGACCTGAGTGTACTTGCAGCCTTTTTGTCCATTGAAGGGGACTCATTTTTCTACTTGGTACACCATAGGCCCAAAACTCGAAACCCAAATCCAAAGTGGCTCTTTCCTCGAAGGTATCATACATGAAAGCCGCAAACCCAAGCCACCCTAGAGTCAAGAGGCGGAAACCAGGCAGCCAGCTGCCTCTTCCCTTGGGGTGAGAATCCTGGGCTGCAAGGCAACTCTTCGCGTGGAAGGGCTTGGGGCTGCAGTCTTGCAATCACCTGGTACAAGAATATGGCTTTTTGGGTCTCTTAGGTTTCTCCTCTTTTGCTGCTTAGGCAGCCAAACACAAACCCAATAGGATTCAAGCGATTGGGAAACTCCGGGCTTCGATGCTCCAAGCCGCTCCAAACACTCAACCCCTTAAGCCCCCCAGCCCCAAATCGGAAAACCGTAAACCCCTTGATGCAAATCATCTCTTCGAACCATGACCAGCTACAATGGCGATAAGTGCAGTTTCCTGTCTTCGAGCCGAGTGACTCAGCCGTTGGAAAACAGCTCGCCAACCTGTTCAGGCTTCACCGGACAGAGTCGCACCAGTGCAAAATGCAAATTCCGCATGAAAGAAGTATTGCACAAGGGGTTACGACTAGCAACAAACAGACCTGCAGCAATACGAGCCGCCATTCGCAACACAAGAACCTGGCCTGGGGGTCGGCATAGAATTGAACCTCTTCTTGAAGACTATATCGAATCTTACCCTGCCTTCCTTGTCACTTTTGCATTACTCGTGCAGGCTGTTTGGGAAATGTCCAAAAAGACGTCACCATGCAAGGAGACTATCAGCAGCATGAGTTAGCCTCTCTTGATACCATCTCTTTATTCCTTGAACCTGGCTCATCCCTGGCAAAGCCCTAGAACGAGGACGAAGCCCTCGGCTTAGGGTCGCGACCTGCCTTCGTGGGAGACTCCAAAACTCATCCCTGAAGCCTTCTTGAAGCTGGACGCCAGAACTATCTTGCACCCAAATCCTACAAGCCTTGAAGCCTAACCGCCGAGCTTTGTGCCAACCTACCCTCAACTTGAACCCTAAAACCTCAACGAGTCGAACTTGAGGCGCCGGCCTTGATCGCAAATAATCCACTTCGGATTCCTGAAAGATTTGGCGCAGGCTTCGGGTCGAAGTATCAGGCAAGGCAGACAACAAACTCCCTGCACTACTCCGGAATGGTCGCATTGCCATGACAAGGAAGGCTTGTTTACGCAAGGATACCATAGTATACAATGGGAGAAGATTTGACATGTGGGGGGTCGTTCCAACCAACACGAGAGCCGCCACTAGAGTTTATCATTCAGACTCAGACGTCAATGTTTTTACCTGCGGCGAGCCGCAGAGGAAAGCTGTAGCCCCGTTGCACGCAATCAAGCAGAAAGTCCCGCAGCTCGGATTCACTAAGGTACCTGAGCGAAAGAGCAGGTGTCCAGGACACGAGGTTCCGCACAGAACCACGGAGGGGCACAACAAGGTTTGAAGTCCTAGACTAGAGGCCTAACGCCGAAAGCACATTATGAAGACAGGCTGCATCATCATGGAGCTGAGGTCAAGCAGCTTTATGTCTTCAGACTACTTGAGCCAGAATTTCCGGAAGGACCCTAAACCCCAAACCCTAAACTTGGGGATGGACCTATGGTCGAAGGCTCTGTGGATCGACTTAAGGTCTCAGGCTTTCTGTTTCGGGTGGTGTGAAAGAATGCTGCAACGAAAAAGGGGCCTGAAGAAGTTATCTACTTCGGCTGGCGGCTCACCAAGAAAACTCCGAAACACCTAGGACAACAGCGGAAGCTTCCTAAATGCATCCGATGCCTGTGAACACCTCCCCACTCACCCACATGCGACCCAACTAAAATATGATCCCCGCTTCCGAAGCAGCAAAGCCGTCGACAGAGAGGATTCCACCGCAAACCGCCGCAAACCAAACACCCCTGCCCGAAACCTCACATGCAACCCCGATCCCTGCACTCTAGCCTAGGACCTCAGTGTCGGAAGGTTGCTGCCAGGGCTGATCTGCACCAAAGCCAGGCCAAATGACGAGGAACTCGTCGTCTAGGTCCTGTAAACCGGGAAGCTTTGGGGCAAAGCTTGGACTGCCATAGGGCTGGATCGTCCGTGGGATCTAGGACCTCGGACGGGTCGGGCTTTAGGGTTGTACAGTTTCAGGTCTTTGCGCTTGGGACCAAAAACCAAGAGTCTGGCTTCATGGCCGTCTTGCACGACTTAGCCTGGCAACCGCAAGAAAGGAATGCCTTGAAGGGCACCTTGGCTGGAGACAGACTCACCCCCAGGTCCGACAACGAGCCTTCAAACCCTGCTTGAAGGAGCCGTATATATCGGTTTTCTCAAGCCCTATAAGGCTGACTTGTAGAACCGCTCCACCCGGCGACCCCAGAAGCTCTGATCTCGCGTCCTGGGGGAAGTAGAAATTGAAACCTCAAGAGTTTGAGATTTGGAGGGTCTTAAATGAATAAGCTTGGCGAGCACTCTTGATTTGCCTGGGCTGAGTGGTCGATGGGGCTTCCGGAGAGTTCGGGCCCTAAGAAGACTTGGGGTTCGCCTGGCAGGACCCGTGTTTTGGAGTTTAGGTTGCTTCGTCTAGCATCAAAAGTGTGCGAAGAAACGCTGGAGCCCTACTGCCCTTCTCCACTGCACAGAGACATGAAACCCACACGTAATTCAATTCACACGCCGAACTGTTTGGGCACCCACACAGCAAGGTTACGGCTCCCAGCTTAAGATTCAGGTCTCAGGTGGGGTTTGAACCAAGTTGTAGGTTTCGGGGTTGAATCAGGGCTTAATTTTTGGCTCAATGAATTTCAAGACAAGGCCTTTTAGCCAAGGCTCACTCCGCACCATGTCGAACTGCTCCCAAGAGGCCCATCCTCAGAATACACAGGTCTACAAGACCGAGTTTAGGGTTAGGGCTTCGTGGGGCTATGTTTGAGGGATTTTGGGGTTGAGAAAAGGCTTGGCAAACAATGTGTGAAGGAGCAGGCCTTTCTGCAGAAGCTCCGCATCAGCCGCCAGCACGATGACAGACACTCGGAGCCCCAAATGCATACACCCACCACACATCGCTTCAATCGGTTCCGTATCCGAAGCCCTCACCGCTAATACGTCAATCCCAAAACTTCGAATCCAGAGAAAATCAAACAACGGTATAGTTTAGAATTTCTTGCTTCCTTGCTTCCTGGCTGCACACTGATGAGGATATACGCCAGAAGAAGTTCTTAGGAATTTAAAGATTTCGGGCTGTGGAAGTCTGAGTTATCCTAACTTCATGTAGGTAAGATGTAGGTTGCAACTGGTCAACTGGGCCGGCAGCTCTTACACGACGGTGTGCAGCCGATACCATTGAGCCCTTCGTGGGCACAGGCGGGATTCAAAGTTTCCAAGCTGCAAGACTTCCGTCCTATATACTTCTATTCAGGTCGCCTCAAGCTGGGCCCTTGAACCTGAAGCCTACTGGGCTCTCAAAGGCTTCCTTTAAGCCCAGAGTCGCAACCACCAGCTGCTCGACGATAGTGTAGGATGTTGGGTCTCCAAACCCGAACCTCCGTGGGGCGAGTGGAAAAAGCTTTCTGAAGCTTGGGTTTCGGCTCTAGACTAGAGCAACAAAAATCGGCTGCTATCATAAAGTAATCGCTACAGTATGAACCAGGTTCAAATTCAGACATTTGGGCTTGAAGGAGTGACTTCGGATGCGTGATCTAGACGACGAAATTCCCCGAAATGTGCCTTAGGCGGGTGTTGGCCTCTGTCGAATCCACAAGAGGACAAACCCTCAGTTGAAATCGCAGCTGTTGATGCCAGCATACGCAATGAGGGGGCACCATCAAATTACTTCATGGAGCTGCCTAGGGCAAAATGAACAGCCTGATTCAGAGCAGGCAAAAACAGCGCAGCACAGTCACAAACCTTCACCAATTACGTGTTGGACGCTTACGGCTCAAACTGGGGTCGTCGCTGAAGCAAACCCACGAATCAGCCTGATGGTTGCTTACTGTGTATGATGTGGGTTTTATGGTCCTGTGGAATATGTGGCTCTGCACTTTGGTTGACATGCACACCACACAACTTCCGCAACGGGCTTAGAAACATCGCCATGTCTTTGTCCCCGTAAGCTCTAGCCAGTCATGCCTAATGCAAAGCACAGCAAATTCAATTCGGAACCTGCGCAAGCCCCAGGACCTCAACTCCGATCGCTGCCTTGACTATAAACCTGCCCCTGAATAATAAAACCCTAAGCCTAAAAAATGAAAAGGCCTGCAAGCCCACACCCCAAATCCAACCCGGGGAGGCCTCGGAATCTCGGGATGGAATCCCGCATCGGACTCCCGCTTGAGAACCTCCTGAATCGTTTCAGAGCGATAGGGCTTGCCCATCGGCCCCTAAGTAGCTCCTTTTTTGGGAGTACCTTATAGGATTCTAGGGCTTTCAGACTGAAGGCTTTGGCGTTAAGAGGATTTGTGATTTGGTGCTTGGGCTTGCTTGGGAATATCAAGAGGCCCCATGCAAATCCTGGTTCTCGATAAGTGGCCTCCGCAGGTTCCGGGTTTCGGGCCAAGGGCTTGGGGAGTTGGCGGCAGGGTGGGGTCGTGGGTTTCGTTTCGGATGTATAGTGAAGCAAATAGTGGCTATAGTGTATAGCCTGGACCCCCATTGTAGGTCTTGGGCCATGATTTTACCTACTTTTGGGGGTTTAGGGTTACCCTGAGCCCCAAACCCTCTGCACAAGATGCCGGCCGAGCGTCTAGCCACCGCGACATCCATCCTGGGAGGTCGCGGAAGAAATGTCATCGGTGCAAGGGGTTTGTGATGTTTTGGGGGTTTTAGAGTTTATAAGGCTTATATGTTTACATATATATATATATACTTATAGATATAGATAGTAGATAGATAGATATACATATATATATATAGATAGATAGCTTCTCGCCAATCACAGCTACGATGATGAAAGTTTTGGCCCCGGAGTCGGTGGACGCCGTCGATGAATTGTTGACATATGCCTACAATCAGAGCTGATTTGGCTATCCATGCTGTTTCGTAAGATCCCGGAATCACTGCTTCACGATGTCCTGCCAAGGGTGTCTTGCAATTGATGTAGAGGGGCTGCTTGCTCCGGTGGTGCCAGGTCTCGGCAAGCTAACGTGCAGAACCTGAAGGACGTATGATCAAGTGGCTTCGCACAATCCTCGCTTGCAGAAGCTCTCTTAATGTGCTCTTCCATGACTCCAACGTGCGTGTACCTATCATCTACCGAGGCGACCACTGTCAGCATCAGTCCTGTTCTACCAATCCTAGCCCTCGAACCCTCACTCGAACCCAATCCGTCCCAAGCCCAACACCCTAACCTCCGAACGCTAGACCCCTATATACACCCTGTACCCAAAACCCTAAACCCTGTAAGCCACCGCCCCTAAACCCTCTTCCTCTCAAGAGCAGCTCCTGTCTTGCTGGGGGTGGAGAGGACTTCCTCGATGTGACCCAGGCACCACTTCCTAGGCTTGAACACTCTTTCCGAGGGAGCGAACTGTTTCAGTTTGATGTGGTTTGTTGTTTTTGTTGCGGGGCCTTTTGTGTTTTGGGCTCAGGAACGAAGGGTGCCAATTTCAGGAATTGCAATGGTGGTATGGTGCAAGTAATTCGATCTAAGTTTTTGAACTATAGCATTACTATTGTGGTCTTGTGTAGGCAGCCTCATAAAATACCGCTGACCCTCCAGGCTTGCAGGGTTGCGTACAGTAGGGCTTTCGCAGGCTGTCATCGTAGCTCTTACAGTGGGCAGTGTCTTTCGCTCCGCCTCCATGAATGAACACATGATAACATGATTGGTACTTGTGGGGCTGATGGAGTCGGGGGGCGTACATACTTGTGGGGCTGATGGGTGTGAGGGGTGCAGCTTTTTTGCTTCTTCACCAAGTCATAGCAGAAGTAAGCTTGGCCTACCATATGACAAGCCCTAAACCCAGAGTTTACAATCGATGTGCTCCAAAGCCAGCCCTCAAGACCAAACATTGAAGTTCACAGATATTGCAACGGATCTGCTCCAAAGCCCGAAGCTAAGGCACATCATGTCCACCTGGTCTGGTGGAAGGGGCTCGAAGCGGATATTGCCCGAGCCTTACCGAAGAAAAGGGGATGCTCGGGTTATGGCCTCGTGTGTGGGGGCGTGTTTTAGTCTAGTTGTTTTGTTTATAAGCGCCTCTTTCCCCATTCGCAACAGAGTCCGGGCATCTAGGAAACCCATATTAGATGCATGCATGTGTGTATCTATGTGCGTATGCAACTGCGTATGCATGTGTATGTCTGTGCGTGTGCATGAAATTAAGTATATACATGTACGTACACGTGTGTTTGTGTGTTTCTGTCTGTGTGCCTCTGTGTGTGTGTGTGCATGTGCTCATGTCAGACGTGCATATTTGGTTTACTGCTGACAAACACCAGCACTCAAAAACTGATTAATCCTCCGAATTCTATGAAATCTCCTAAGACTCCTTTACAACCTTCCTCAACGTGACGGCGAGGCAGTTCAAGCCAACAGAACTCTCTACGGGCACCTAAGCCACGGTGCAACCGAGCATGAAGGCATCGAAGTCGGAAACGACTGGCTTCACCTTCTGCGTGACCACAACCCGAGGTCTTCGACGGTCCCGAATAACCTCCCCCGAATAACCTTCTCTTAGGGGGCTTTATCTGCTTAAGGTGGGTTCGGGTGAGGCGCGGCTCCTCAGAAGCTTGATGATCGGAAGAAACTACACAGTTACGACTGATAAGCTTTGTTCATGTATATACTGAACCAAGCCGGGCTCGAGCACACCTGCAAGTCTCCTTTCCTCGCCTTCTCCTCCTCGTACGCCATGAGCAGGCTGAGGGGGTTCAGAGCATCCTGAAACCAAAGAGCTTTCCGCTTGTAAGCTTCTGAACATCTTAAGGCGCCTTGGTTGAACCAACTCGGCCAACGGAAGGTACGGAGGGGGATGATCAACACTCCACAGGTTCGGGCAACATGTGCGCAGGCTTTGCTGGGTAGAGCCACGACTTAGGCAGCCAGGAAAGGTCAGTCTAGTCTAGGTTTGGATTTTTGTTTTCGAGCTTCTATGTGGTCTTGACGACGCATTAACCGTTGCAACGTGCCAATAACTTAACTTGAAAGTCTGCAAGATGAAGTGCTATAGGACATGTGGGAGATAAACACCATTGAGGTTCAAGCACCCCAACCCTAGCCCTCGCGATAGGATCCTCACTGGCACGTAGCACCAGCGACTTCGGCTACCCGGAAGAGGTAGGACTTTCACTACTACTACATCCCCAAAGTAAAACCGCAACATGACATGCCCAACCCGCAAGGAACAGCTGTCACTTGGTCCTCCGGGTCGTTCTGCCACATCACAGCCCGAGGAGAAGCCTCAACATCTCCTTGGTCTATGGTTTTTGGGTTGAGGGCTCCTGGGGTTGAGGGTTAGGGATTTTGGTTGGGGCTCTGTTTTGCTACAGCCCTCTTGTTGATCTCCGCGCAAAGCCTGATGAAGCGCACTTAATATACATTTATTTATATATATATATGCATACATACATACATACATACATACATACATACACATGGAACACTAAAGATGCAGCTTACCATGTCTGTTTTGCTGTTGGGATTTCAGCGGGTTCAGGGTGTACGGGGGTTGTTCCAACCCTAGCACTCGACTTGGGGCACTCCGCGTGGCTTGGGGTTTCAGGGTGACCCCCAGGCTTCCGGGTAGGGTTTCCGGGCTGCGGGGAATCAGGTTAGGGTTCGGGGGAGCAAGATCATGATCGGTTTATGGCTCGAGGTGAAGACCTTTGGTCTTCTAGGTTTTGGCAATCCTGCAATGCTGAGAAACACAAACATCCACACCGGATTGTGGAATCCTACCCTGAGCCGCTCATGTTGAAGGCTTCTTAGAAGCCAAGCAGCTGAGTACGTAGAGGTTCCTTGGCTGTTGGGACAGTTTCTCTTCGAGGCTTCAAGTCCAAGAACTTGGGCATGGGGCAAAGGCTAAAATAACGACTTACATCGGGAGTGTCGGCTTGGAGGGGGGGCTGGCCGTTGCTTGTTTTCCGTCGAATGGAAGCAGGCATGAGCTACACGCTTCATTGTTTGGCTTCCTGCCTTCCGAGCCTGGAGATTCGCCAGGTTTCAGTGTGACAGTTTAGGGCTTGTGGCAAGGATTTTGTGGCGGAGGGCTCATACTGGGAGCTCCATCTCGCAACCAGCAGTCGTGTTGCAGGTTGTCATGTAGCACGGGGCCTCTGATGTTGAACAGACCCTCATTCGAGCTTGAATCATATGTGACACCTCCAGAACCTATGCAAAAAACACCCATCCCCCATCGCCTACCCCGAAACCTCTCTAAGCTCTCCTCCCGTTCAGGGTGTCGGCGCTCACACTGAGACAATCCAGGCGAAGCATGTGGGTTTCAGGGTCTCGCTTTAAGGGATTGGGGCCTGATGAGGGATGAGGGTAGAGCCTATAATATAGGGGCCTTAATAATAAGAATAAGGCTTTTGGGGTATATGTATATTATACTATATAACTATACAATAATAAGGAGCCCCCCAAAATAGTATGGTAATTATTTAGGCCCCTACATTAGGCTCTGGAGCCCGACTTGCAAGCAGGCCTCATGTCCATGAACGCCGGCTCCGAGGCCCGTCCAGTTTGCCAAGCCCCATGTCGGGAGATGTCCGGCTGCGCCACATACCTCGGCTCCAAACCGCAAGCCCCCCCAAAACAAGGGCCCAACACCTAAGCCCTAAGCCCTATACACCCCAAAGCAGAATAGCCTGAAATTTATAGGGACGCCCCCAACACCCCAAACTTAAGAGTAAACCCTCTGGCTGAAAGCATCATTACCTTCCTGCAAAGTTCTCAAGGTTTTTTTGCCGAGCGAGCATCGGAAAAGATTGGACCCACATATAGACACAAAGGGCCGCGAGCCCGGCACCCCTATCAAGCAAGAATAGACCGCACATTTAGAGTTGACAGTCGACTGCAGACCTCGGGGCCCGGGGTCGAGAGTTCATTCCCTCTCACATGGCTAGGATCCATGCCCACTTAAGGGGGGGGGGGGTGTACTTGGGGAGATGCACAAGAAGTTGGGTCGAGCGCTGGGCTTCAGGTCTCGGGTCTCACATACACCTCCTACCGCTTGTAGAATAGCCTACACTCGTGAATTGCGCTGCAACTATATAGATAGGGAGCCCGAAGGAGTACACTGCACAACCCCTTTCCGGCACCTTGGTGGATCAAAACCTTACAACCAAAATCGCTCGCCAGGACCAGCAACGGAGCACTCTGTCACATCCTATTTGGAGGCAGAGTGGGCGAAATGCGACCGTAATCCCAAGCTTAAAACCCAACACAGGCCCCAAAGCCCCAAGTCTAAAGAACTGAAGCATCACAACCGGGACGAAACTGCAGCTGAGGTGACACCTCCCGAAACAGGCGCTCTGGCAAGTCCTGCCCAGGGTTTAGCGTTCGGGAAGGGGGAGGGGGGGGCGAGGGGGGGGGTTGCAGCAAAAAGCCTCAGCCGCAGACTCGAAATATAAAGGTCTTGGACAAACGCCTGACAGGTTTGGGCTACCGCTTCAGGGTAAAAGGCGGTAATGGAGGTTTCTGCTGAAGGCTTTGCAAACCAAGTGGTGGTGGTTGCACTTTCAGGCAGCTGGCTAGCACTTGTCCTAGTCGTCCGAATGCCTTCAGCATGCTAGGCGGACTCCTATTTCACCCCCATCCACTACCTGCACCCCCAAAGCGCGAGACCCGAAGCTCGCACATGCCAAAAGCCAGTCATCCTGGAGCCCACTTGTCACTGAGTAGCTGGTTGAGCTGATGTGTGTTATCTTCCATTGCTTCTATTTTGCCTGCTAGGTTTCGGTTTTACAAATTTGCTGCTTAAGGCGTCAGGTTTTGACAGTCGATTATTTAGGTGTCGAGGTGTCGCGTGCTTGCAGTTTGCAAGGTCCGCGGTTGAGGCCTCCGACACGGGAGCCAACAATAATTAGACTAATGTTTTGGGGTATGTTGTAGTATAACTCAGTATAACTACGTATTGGGACCAGAAGGGAAAACGACTCCTAGACTAAACTGTCTCAACCTCTATGTTCGGATGCAGCTTTCAGACTTCGGTAATGGCAGCAACGCCGAGAAGCAAAACCTAAGCCAAAACCCCTAATAAAGAAGCATTAAATCAGCAAATTGATCCTGATTCCTGGAAACCCAACATAAAAAATTAAAAAAAAAAAACCTGAAACCCAGTCCAGGCCGAATGCTTCGGGCTCGTAGAGGTTCAAATTGATGATGGAAGGATCCTCGACCTGGCCGGGCGAGCGAGTCTGAGAGGGGGCTTTAGAGAGGTGCAGGGTCTAGTCCTCCAAGTTTAAGCTTTGGCCGTGGACCTAGACTGACCTCGGGGCTTCAGGTAGCTTGCAGGCTGCAGCTGCATGATTTTGCTTCAAGGGACGGGTTTGATGCCAGCATGCCTACTTGGTGGCCAAAGCCTCACAGACGGAAGGTCGAAGTTGGCTGATAACAGCCGCACTCACACTTTCGTGACCCCTGCCATGTACGCTGTGTCACGAATGCTGGCTACAAGTACCAGCGGAATGGACCCAGCAGTTCGATCTTGGTTAGAGTGACAGGAAATGAACTTACAGTATACTCCAATGCTTCACCAGCTAATTACTCGTAGCTATGTTGCAGGTGCAATCGTGGTGGTACTGCCTCCATGCTGTCGTCGTCGCCGTGTGCGCATAGCCCTCTCAGCTCTCCTCACCATCATCATCGTCCGTGAGGGTCTGGGGTGCACTCAGGGAGCAGCCCTTTCTGGTTCAGTCTTTGGTGCCCCGCTTTCAACACCACTCCCGTCTAGTGGGCTTTCAGCTTGCCTTCCCAAATGCTCTGCTATGCTCTGTTGGTGCTGCTGCTGCTGCTGCTGTCGCATTACTCCTGCCGCGGTAACGTAGGCCAAGTCTCTAAGTGTGGGAGTCTTTGCCAGCCTAATGTCGGGAGAAGGCGCAACTTGCTGAATGTGTTTAGGATATGTTCCCTTCCAGTACTGCTCCTGAACATGGTGGTGCTGTTTCTCGTTCAGCCGCCTTTCGTTCTCAGACGCTCTGCCTTGAATGCTCTTGCTACGACAGCCGCTGTGGCTGTTGCGACGACGAGAACAACTTTGCTACCGCATGAGCTGGCACCGACGAGTGCGACCACGAAAACGGCAACAACGGGCACGACCACGGCACTGTAGCCCAAGGTCCGCCTGCTCTTGTCTTCACCATCTGCACAGTATGCAAAATGAGCCGAAGGTGACGAAACTGACCACAACACCGAAACAGCCAATGGAACAAGACGAGAACCTCTGCTACTACCTCCACTACACCCCACACTACGCCCCACTTTAGCTTCGGCCTGGAGGAGCAACTCGATGAATGCAAACCTCTCTGCGTCGTCGGTAAGCTGTTTGGTGCCAGCCTGCTTGCATTGAGGCATTGACAGGACCGACAAAGCTGGAAGTTGGAGGTTCGTCATACATCTAGGTTGGAGCTTGTCAGAATAGCAAGCTTGGGCTGACTCGCGAGTTTACATCTACAGGGCAGAGGAAGTGGCAGGGTGTTGTGAGGTGCCACAGGTGTCCGCCTCCTAAATCTATCTGCCAGGACCCGGCAGTGTAAGTAAGAAGTTTCACTCCAAAAGCCCACAACCTATAGCAACCAAATCAAGCAAAAGGAATAAACACGAAGTCCACGACCCGGCATCAAGCTCGCACACGCACACACACAAGCACACTCACGGAAAGCAGGTTAGACATACGGTGTCAGCAACCCCCCCTGATACAAGGCCACCCACAAGCCCCAGCCCTGGAACACAGGAGAAAACACCACTCCTCAAAACGGAGACTTGAACAGTCAACATGCGCCAAGCCGGGAGAAACCACCGAATTGACAAAACAAGCTAAGGCAATCACGGGACCTGTTTGTGTTGATTTTGAGCAATAATGTTTGTACATTGTTGGTCTTAAGTGGATGCCGAAACCGCAACCGTGGAATCCCAAACCCTCGCAGTCGACTTTATCCTAAGTTTCCTTTTGGGCATCTTTTTTGCGTCCGGTCTGCAGCGACTCTACCGGGAAAGACTTGCACCTGCGCTTTGCGCAGGAGGAGTCGAACCAAAAACCCCCAAAACCCCAACACCCTCGATCCTTAGGCTGACTTACCACCCTGAGGGTCCTAAGCTCCTACATGAAAGAAATGGTGATTCCATCGTAGCAGTAACTGTTACTAGTAATGGTTTGGGCAAGCATGCCCCTACATAGGTACTTAGGACCCTTTGGGGAACTAACCCTCAACCAACCAACCGATGCCGCGGAAGGTGCCTGATGCGCCTCCAGTCGCTGCGCTGCTGCCTCGGACGTGCGTAGCATCTCTGCGAGCACCTGAGGGGTTTAGGGTTTATGGGTAATTGTGATTGGTAGCTATATAGGGTGTCTAAGGAATATGGTTTGTAAATCGGATTTAAGGAAATTGAAGTTCGCAGTGTTTTAGATTTTGCTCTGAATTTGACTTTGGTACTTAGGGTTTGGGTCTCAACGTTCAGGGGTTGGAAATAAAACGAGTTGCCCCCCCCCCCTTCCCACCCCCCCGTAGCCTGAGGGTGTTTGGTGCAGGACTTGAGGTTTCTTTCAGGGTTTAGGCAAAAAGCCTTGACGGGTTGCCGAGTCCATGTCGCCCCATGTTTGAGCAGTTTCTGGTATTAGACCTCAGAGCGGCTCAAAGTACGTTTCGAGCTTATGGTTTTCAGATGGGTTTATATCACAGCATTACGGTTTCAAGATATTTCAAGCTTCTAGGGCCAAGGCTGCTCTGCAGTCTGACTCAGAACGAAGAGTCTTATCAGCTTAAAAATACAACCCCTACTTATGATGGTCGGAGTTCTAGGAATCACGACAGGTAGCATGTAAACATTGCTGTGACTGGAAGTCCTATTGGCATAGGTCATAGAGACTGAAAACTCAACGTCTTTCTCCCCGTATCGTGCTTGAGGACCATGCGCTGCTTCCCTGAGCTCCACGACTCACGATCGAGGCCAAAGGATCCTCAACCCTCAAAATACAAGCCTTAAAGAAGAAGCAGAAGAAGAGGAAGCAACCAAATGCGCCTGGACTCCAAGCCGCAATCCCCGGAATTCCTGAGCCTAAAGCCCCGTAGCGTTGAACCTTCTATACTACTGGCGGTTTCCCCAGACATGTAGGCCTTGAGGACTGTATTGGATTAATCGGGTCCTTGCCAGCTCCAACGGCGGATACAAGAAGATAACAAATTTCGGGAAACCCTGTATGCCAACCACCGTCCGGGTCCAAGCCTTTCGGAGGCGGAAAAGCGCTACACTTCGATGTTCGTCGCTTTGGTAATACACTCCTCAGTTCAAGGCTCTCCGTAGATTTCAGGCTTCAGAGTCTCAGGCTGAACTTATGGTTATGGCTACTGGATATCGACCGACTGCGCTGCGACCTTCCTCCGGCGCTGTGCTGCAAGCTCGAACTCTGTTTCCGGGATATGAAACATCCTATAAGCCTACAGTGGGGCTACGGGTGCAGGACTGAAGCTCTGGACGCAAACGCGTGCACGTCAACCTGACACCAAACAGGGCCAAGCTCCAGAAGCAACAGATCATGGAAGCAAAAGTACGTGGAACTGTGTGTGTGAGCGAGAAAGACGGAGAGAGAGAGAGAGAGAGAGAGAGAGAGAGAGAGAGAGCAGAGAGAGAGCACGAACAACCAAAAACAAAACGCACCTATTTCCAACGTGGTTGGGGTTTGTTGGAACTGGTCTCTTTGATGGCTGCTGCCGGAAGTCGCACCCGAGCTTCGCGGGGCGAGGTGCAGACCTGCGTCCGGCGAAGTTCAGGTTGCAACGTCGCTTACCCAAAAAACGCCCCAAGTCTGAAGTCCAAAATATGAACCGTAATTAAGGATCCTCCAGGGTCCTTAGTGCCCGGTGCTTCAGCTGATCTGACCGCTACTTCGTTGTTTACTGTAGTATGGCCAAGAAAATTTGTGCGGAGCAATGCGGAAGCGTTTTTTTTTGAAGTGTTGGGGGCTTAAGGTATGTAGGCTAGGAGCACTTGGTCTGCGCTGTGAATTCCTTGCATCTTATAAGACTTGTGCACCTTCTGCTCAACGTGCCATTCACCTAGTTAAACCTGAAACCCCACTGCCAACCATCCTACTGCTGTTGTTTAAGAGTGCGGTGTTCTCTTTGCACTCCGGGCCTGGGTCGAATCCGCAAACCCAACACCCAAAAGCTCAGAATGTAAAGCTCCGTTCGAACCTCAACCTTATAAGGCACCCGAAACCGTGAAACCCTTATAAACCCTCAACCCTAAACCCTAAACCAATTAGTCAACACCAACCATGGCTGGCCCCAACGGCCCTGCCGCGACTGTACAGATCACTTGGTCGGCTCAGTGGCTCCAAGGTCACTCGTAGAATCATCTTCCACAGTATAACAGGATTCAATATACTATAACTACAATACAAAATACTCTACTCTAGCTATACTATAACTAGAATATACTAGCACATAAAGGTATGGGTTGAGGATTCTCCATCATGGGAACTGGAGTGTAGCTCAGGAAACTCTCTGTAAGGGCCGAGCTGTTCAGTCCAGCACGCCACAAGTAAGTACCATCATACAGTTACTTGAAGCTGTTGCAAGAGTTGCTGTGGCTCTGGAAGATTTCACTTTCCAAAGACCCTGCGCCCTGAAACGAAACACCAAGAGCTACAATTTACCACAAACCAACAGCTACATAGGCTGTGAGCTATGAGTAAGGGCCTGCGACTTGTGCTCATTGTCACTGATCTGAAGCACAGGCACAAAACCTGGCACGGAGAAACATTGACAGTTTTCGATTCCTGGGCGTAACCACCATATACTATGAATATAACTATGACATACTATCATATGAAGGGGGGCTGACACGGCAGATTATAGACTGTGACATGTTTATGTGTCCTGGTAGGGTTGAAGATCTGAGGGTTTGTGGGCCTCTATGGTCTAAGGTTTTTTTTCCCACCCGCCCAGCTGACTAGGTCGCACCGCAGGGAACTCGTTCGATGACTGAAAGGTATCAGTGATGAAGGTCAGGGGTCACATGCAATCCCCACAAAGAAACGCCACCGCCAAGTACCAAACAGTAAGAAAGCAGGGATTGCACAAACGCCGACCTCCGGTTCTAGCTTAACGTAGTGAAGGGAGTCGGCATCCTACCCCGAACATAAAACCAGTCTAAGGTTTTAGGCCTTAGGCCTCACTGCACGAATAAACACTGCACCAGAGGAGTATCATTGAAGAGTTATTGCAAGTCACCTAATAAGCTAGAACGACGCTGTTCTGAGGCCCGTAGCTTGCGGGAACCACAGAAAACATACAGGTGCGCACCCGCTTGCTTCCAACGCCCATAGATCGCTCGAACAGCACGGCCTAAGACATAGGCGTCGAAGCCCCTATAGACCACAGTACGGTAGCCAGTTTCTGGGCATTCAGGGTAAGCCCACATATCCCAACTCAACGCTTACGAAATCTTTGCCCAGACCCAGCAGGGGCCTGAAAGGCAGCCTGTCTTTGCAGACTTGCCCTTTACGTTGAGGCCTTTGCCGGTACCCTGGCCATCCATCATCTTGGAAATGGCATCTGCCTGATGAGTAGATTTACGGTGCAGGGTCGAGCCCATAGTCTGCAGGATGTCGTGGTCAAGGATTTAAGCTGCATGTGTTGAGGATTCTACGGTTTGGGATCTGGTTTTAGGGTTTGGGAGTTTCGGGGTATCAGCCAGGCTATGAGCTTTGGGATTTTTGGCTCTGGGGCTTAGGGTTCCGGGTTCGGGCCTGAAGAGTTATCTGTTCGATTGGCCGCCGTAGGCTTAAATCAAGTTTTTCCTGCACAGGCGACCAACCATAAATCCTCTGAAATGAAGACAGTGGCAAACTAATGCCCTAAACCTCTCGACAAGGAGCGCTTGTTGGCCGGAAGACGGCGAACCAGTTAGTCTCCTCGCGACCCGGCAGAAGGCCCTTCCTCGGGGGACGCGAAGGCGTTTAGGTAGGGGGGTGCGGGCCCCGGGGGGGGGGGGGTATTCAAAATTGCACTTTGTTTGTTTATGACGCCTTCTTGGTTTGAGGTTCGATTTCTGGGCTTACAAGGCTTTGTTGCGGGATACACAGAAAAGACAGAAGCCTGACTTAAGGGTTGTTGTGGGTTTCTGATTTCGCCTGCAAGCATATTCGTATCCTCAAGGAAAGGTCTTTTCATTATTATGAAGAAATAGTTCAAATCCCTAATTAGATTCATGACTTGCAAATGTAGACCGGGGGGAAATGTCTTACCATGGATGTGCATCGAGGTAGAACACGTAATGCAAACTGAACCCAAACGCCCCTAAACCCTGAATCACAAGCCTGCCCAAATCCCTCAATCCCACCCTCTTCCCTAAACTCCAGCCCTAAACTCATCCGAACACTGAAACCCTGAACCCTAAGCCTGATCAAACCCTCTCCTGAACCCTCAACCCTGTACGAAATTCCTTGCCAAGTGGCTGCTTCAGGAACCCTGCGGGTCCCTGTTCGTCGCCTCTTCCGAGGAAGGCCTGAGCACATCTGCAAATTATTTCTATATAGGTATAATACATAACATATTCTACAATCTACCATAAGTTAACATTCTATAACATGAGCTCACTGTAAAGGCTCTGGGTTTCGACTCACACACTCGCACAAGGCTGGCATGGCAGTCGAGGTCTGAGCCCTGGGTTTAGGGCTTTAGGGTTTACGTAGGGCTGCCAAAAAAGCCCACGACAAAGATTGAAGAAAACTCTCCACTCAACTGCAGACCCAAGACCCTCAAAAACCAGCGTTCAGACTTGGGGGCAGGGAGGGGGTTGAGAGGGTCAACAGGATTCTATTCGGGTTTCCGGTAGGGCTTTTTTTTTTGTATAAATCAGGGCGGTGTAACGTCTAGGGGGGTTCTACAGGGTCGGGGCCTTGAGGACTTTCGGCCTTGCAAGCAAATCGAATCCGGGGTTTGGAGGTTTCGGGGGCAGGCCCTGAACCCTTGACCCTAATTTTTTAAAATAAGGCCTTAAGCCACCTACGGGAGGTCGAGGTCAGAGGACTCGAAACCCCAAACACACGGGACTCAGAACCCCGAAAAATCTAAAAAAACCTGAGGCCTCCGGGACTAATTTGTGAGCGATATTCTGACGTGGTGCGACATCCACAACTACTTCAGGGCCCGCATGGTCTGAACAAGCGTTTTTCTGAACCCCAAGCTTCTGAACGGAATGGTAAAGAGAAACCCCGTGCCCTGAAATGGGGGGGTTCCGAAAATAAGGGACCCTAATATAGTACCCTAAATAGTAGGATCCTTATTGTAAGGACCCCAAAATAAGGTACCCCGTATTTTCGGAAACTCCCAAATGTCGAAGCCATCGTCGACGAAGGCGCTGCCAGTTGGTGGCGCGGGTCCAGTCTCGAAGGGCCCTGGGTGAAGACGTCCGTCTCCTTTGCTCTCTGGTATGGGTTCTAGATTCTACTAGTAGGTCTCTTACGCTCTCGGAGGCGGATCTAACCTGAAACCCAGAACTGAGAACAATCAACACCGAAGAGCCCGAGTTTCGAGGGATCTGCGTTGCAAGTCCCCGAAGCAGCTCGGATACTCGGAGTTGGAGCCCTCAACCCCACAACCGAACACATCCCAGCGCCCGAAACGAAAGCTATGTCCAGCCTGCTGTACCTATCCAAGCCCCTCTATGGTCTGTTCAGTCGATCAACCCACCTTCCAACAAGCTTCTTCGGTATCGAATTAGCTACCGGCCCCACGATTTTTGAGCCAGCCTAACTGCCGGGAATACTCAGATCTGCAAGGTCAACCGTCAACCATGAGCCCTTGAAATGCCAATCCTTAAAGCTAGACCATAACCACCCCCACTTCCCAAATACAAAACACTGCAGTACCAAAGCCTGTAAAGCCTAAACCTCAATACAAAAAAAAAGGTGACGGCGCCCATATGCGGCCGTGCAATTGGAGACTTTTCTTGTTAGTGCAAGATGGCGGCGTGGCCAAAATTCGAGCAAAACGCACGTTGCGTATGGGTCATGCGCTTTCGCAAGTGCCGAAATGAAAGCATTAAAAGCTCACGAAAACTTCTTCGCGAGGCGTTTGTTCGAATTTTGAATGTCTAGTGGTCGGTGGGTCTTGAAAATTGAAAGTTTCGAGATCTTTGTTGCTTGAAAATCGTGCTCTCGCCACCGCGTGGATGTGTTTTGCACAAGAAGCATTTTGTTTTGTCGGAGACCTTTTTTCCGGAGAGTGCTTCAACAATCCTTGCTACTTGAGCTAGTTCAAAAGTTGTTGACTTCCTTTGGGCCCTAATTAATAGAAGAAGCTAGATTATTGAAAATTGTATGACTGCATGGTACTATTGGCCTGGGGTCTACAAGCCATGTCTGAGCAACTTTATCTGACAACACTGTTAGGGTTCTGGGGATAATCCAAGAGCTCCAAAGCCCTAAAACCCAAACCCTGTTTGGGAGGCCTGACATCCCTGCAATCTATGCGTGGGCCAGCAAGAAGCTTTCCGGATGTGCGATCTGCATAGTGCACATCTTCATCTTCATATCTGCGCAAACCGGACGCCAACAAGTCCCCCTCCCCCCCTGCACCCGGTCCGAAATGTGTTCGAACGCACGGCCCCGTACGGGCGCCGTTTCCAAAAACTAAGCCATACTAAACCTCACTCATCTCCGCAGCCGAGAGACACTCGTGGGATACTCAGGGGCGCGCCGACCTTGACCTGCAGGCCGCAAAGTGTATCGCTTTTGCCAAGACTGCTAAACATGTGGTGTGTATGTTTCTTTTGCAAAAAACACATAAATATAAACATATATGTACGTATGTATGTATGTATGCAATGCAAT
>CAJNJA010020043.1:0-10031 GCA_905231915.1 Symbiodinium necroappetens
GAGGCTTTAGGTTTTGCAAGGTAGGAACTTAGGGTTGGCCAGGCTTCTAGGGCTTGAAGGGCTTAGGGAGCAAGTACATACTACTGTTGATGATATAAATCCTGCATGACCTTAAGGACCCTAAACCATGGGAATTATGGTATATTCCTTATCATGGGCATGGCAGGATTTATATCATCAACCGTAGTATTAGCAATTACAAAGGCTTTCTTTCGGGCCCCGGTATCGGCCCGCGCCGTCCTCAACGACGACGACGACACGACTCAGATGACAACTACTCGTCCGCCTACTACCCAGGGAACCCAATACCCCTTAATTAAGGAATATGCCTTTAATTATGGCCTACATATTATGATTTAAGGTATATTCCTTAATTAAGGGGTATTGGGTTCTCTGGGTACGGTTGATGATATAAATCCTGCCTTATCACCCAAAATAAGGAGTATACCGTAATTCCCATAGTTTTAGGGTCCTTTAAGGTAAGATGCAGGATCTATATCATCAACAGTACCACCCTATCAACCCCAACCCCTCACAGACCAATGCCTATAACCCTCATCCCCAAACCCTGGGATTTCGGGTTTAGGGTACCCTAAGCCCGGCTTCAGGGTTGACGGTACCCTAAACCCTAAACCCCTCAACCCTAACCCCCTAAACCCTACTGTAAACCCCTAAACCCTAAACCCCTAAACCCTCTTGCAAACCCCTAAACCCTAAAGCCCTGCACCCTAAACCCTATAAACCCTAAGGCCCTAAAGTTTGACCCAAAAGGAGACCAATTTCGGTTCTTCTTGGCGATGCCTTCTCCAGCGCAGACGGGTGAAACCGTATCCCTAGGCGTCCAAGTACCTAACAATCATATGGGGGTGTCCGAAACTTAGGGTACCTGAGTATTTTGGGGTCCTTATAAAAAGGATCCTACTATTTAGGGTACTATATTAGGGTCCCATATTTTTGGAAACCCCCATATACTCTTCTGAATACAAACCTAGAAAACAACTATCCGAAACCCAAGTAAAAGATTATTAGGTCCTTTTGGACCCTTAGGGTATGTGGCAGGAGCTAGGGTTCAGGGTTTGAGGCGTTTAGTGCTTAGGGTCTTAGGGCTTATAGGTTTAGGATCTGAGGCGTTCAGGGTTTAGGGTCTACTTGGAGGTTCATGCGTAGTTATAAGCGGGGTTATAAGTCCCCTAATTTGGGTTATAACTATAGTTACCCTACTTATAACCCCACTTATAACTACCCATGAACCTCCAAGTACAGAAATTCCGAGAAGTAGGTGAAATAATGGCCCCAAATACCTAGAAAGGGCCATTGTGCCCAAATAGTTTTGGGCTCCTGCTATCATAGGGACCCTTTAGGGGGGTAGGGGACCATACTTCCTTTTATAGGCCTCTAATTGCTGGTATTAAGGCCCCCTGCCCCCCTCCCCCCTACCCCCCCCATAAGGGTCCCTATGCTGGTGGGGTTTAGGGTTGGAGCTCAAAGTCTCAAGGCTGGAAAGGCTTGGAGTGTGAGGGTCCTTGGTGCAAGGGCCCAAGAACTATTCGGACTCTGGAGCTTGGGGCCGAGAATCTTAGAGTTTAGTCTAGGACATGTTCAGGTTTATTAGGGTTTAGGGTTTTGAGTGTTTGGTAGAGTAGTAGTCTGGGTTCTGGAGTACCATTTCTTGAATGCTGTTTTTGGGGGTTCTGTTCCTGAAAGGAACCAGCATGAAATTAAAGTTTACACTTTTTTCTCGCTAGTTACTTCACAGCCCAGTGAATCCTAGAGTTTAGTTGTTCCAAAGTGCTCGTTTGAACAGAGACGGTGCAGATGGGTCGTTCTCTAAACTAGTTTAGTACGGCAACATTTTTTAAAAACGACCCTAAAAGGGACCCTAAACCCTAAACCCTAAACTCTAGACCCTTAACCCTAAATAAACCCTAGAGAACGACGCAGATGTCGCAGATCTGCTCAAAGCTGGCTGGCGGCAGAATTTGTTGGCAGATCGCTTCGCAAGTCCCAGCGCAAAAACACATGGTGCGCTGTTACTCTGCGCGGTTTAGGGTTTAGGGTTTAGGGCCTCCGAAGTCAAAATCAAAACCCAAAGAGGTCAACACAACGTCTGTGACCATATTCACTGCCCGACTACTTCCATCGAGAGCTCAGTTGCATGAAGCCTTTCAAGGACAAGCAAGTCCGTTAGACAGCGCAGCCCGATACCTAGACTGGCTTGCTTGCGGTTTTGCTGCCTTGATCTGCACATGGGTAGTTCTCTAAATTAGGGTCCCCTTTTAGGTCCCCTAAATCGTACGGCGCCCTATAAAAAAAGGACCCTAAAAGGGACCCTGATTTGGACAAATACCCATATGATAGTAGGGATGGGTTCCTCCCCAAAGGGTCCTTCTATTTGCTTAGAGTTTTACCCCGAAGCCTTATTCAAATTTTTAAGGCTTACGGGCCTAAGTCTGAGCTACATTACCCTAAACCCACGCCCCCTCTTTGACAGAAGGAGAAAGGAAACTGCCTCAAGCCCGGCCAAACGCGAACCCCAAGACGCGGCGCGAGGGATTCGGACTTTTGGGAAGTATGTCGGAGCGATATCGAGTGAGCGAGAGAGAGCCTTTTCGAAGAGTCCATGTACCGCTAAACCCCAAACCCTGAACCCTAAACCGTAAACCTTAAACCCTAAGCCCTGAACCCTAAACCTTTTTTTTTTTTACAAATTCGGAGGTTCCTCTATGGGAAGTTTGGGGCCAAAGTACATACTACATGGGTCCATGAGCCCTAAACCCCTAAACCATAAACCCTGAAACCCTAAAACCCGAAACCCAAAACCCTTAAACCCTTCAACCCTAAACCCTTAGGGTTTTAGGGTTTAGAATCCCTAAGCCGCCTAAGCCCTAAGCCGCCCTAAAGACATAGGTTGACACGAACCCCGCACCATGAGGGACTCTTGCACCCTCAAAACCTCAAAACCCACGAACGCCCCCGAATCTCAAAAGGTCACCTTAAACTACCATAACCTATTTTTTTGGTGGTTCTGATTATGAACCCTAATATAGAATTTACAGGGACCCTACAAAAAAGTAGGTGTTGGTAGCTTAAGGTAATGTTCAAGGTCTAGGGCTTAGGGCCTTAATAAGAATAGGGTTTGGGGGTGTTCCTTTAAAGGGTTCCTTAAAGGGTTCCTAATGGGGGCTACTACAAGGGTTTGGAACTTTAGGATGCTTGGGCCTTAATAATTAGAATAGGCTTTGGGGGGTATATTATACTACCTGTAGTCTCCATTGTAGTTCCTTTTTTGCGTTACCGTTTAGGATCCTTAATATAGATTTGGTTAAACCAAAAAAAGAACTACAATGGAGACTATAGGTATAATGATAAGAAGAAACCTCCCCAAAATAGTTTAGGTAATTATTAAGGCCCCTATATCAAGCGGGTTACCCAACAGATCCTTGAGAGTTGAAGCCTGAGGCTGCAAGCCCCAAGCCGCGAGCCCTAGAATGATTTAGGGTGTAGGGTGTAGGGTCTACCCAACGGCTCCTAAGTAGTTCCTTTTTATGGCTTACATTTAGAATCCTATAAGGTAATCCCAAAAAGGAACTTCTAAGGAGCCTATGGGTAGGGTCTACACGTCGGATCTAGGACATGTTCAGGTGGGTAGTTACCATTATAGGAGCCTTATAGAAGGTCTATATAAGGCCCCAATGTATCCTATGCAGGCCTTAAAAATAAATAAAGCCGACACCGGTGCAGAGTTGAGCCTGTCCCTCCTAAGCTGAGGCATTCCTTATATCAGCCTTATAGAAGCCTCAAAAAACCCTAAACTCCCCTCCCGTAGTTTCCTTCAAGTCGGGAGGGCCGTAAAACTGCGTAAGCTTTGGAGTAGGGGCCGAAAGCCCTGAACTGAGGCCCTAGACCCGAAACATGCCCTAAAATGCCTGAACCCTAAACCCCCTAAACCCCTAAACCCTAAACCCCAAATCCTAAACCCTAAACCCTATAACCCTAAACCCTAAACCCTAAACCCACACCCTCGCAGGTTTCCTCCCCTTGGACCTGAATCGCGATGGTCATCCCGATCTTCTGGTGGCAGAGCCCCGCGGCCGCCTTTTATTCAAAAAGGGCTTCGAGGGCGCACAAACCTTTAAGACAGGGGCGGCCTTCATAATCCAGAACCCTAAGCCCTAAAACCCCTGAACCCCTTAAACCCCTAAGCCCTAAACCCTAAATATAGGGTTTTCGGTACACCCCAGACCTGAACCCAACAAAACCTAAGCCGTATAATGTAGCATAATTACAACAAGGAGCACCATTTGGACACCTCTTACTCGTTGGTTTTTAGGGGTTTAGGGTTTTAGTGGTTTACGGGTTTAGGGTTTAGGTTCTTAGGCTTGAAGATCAAGGTTCAGGGCATAGGAGAGGATGAAGGTAGCCGTTAAGGGGCCTTTCGGGTTCAGGATTTAGGGCGCAGGGGTTGTTACAAGGCTTTCAGTTTTACAAGAGCCGCTTTCGATCAAACATACAAGAACCCGCTATGAGCAAAACCTGGTGTGGCATGGTCTTGCGACCAAAGTCTATAACCCTAAAGCCTATGCCCTAAAGCCTAAGCCCTAAAAACCCTAAACCGTGTGTGCGAGCGTTTAGGGTTTAGGGTTTAGCATGTGTGTTTGTTTATTTGTTTGCTTGTTTGAGATGGGAGCCGAGGACTTGGAAGGTTTAGGGTATAACGGTACCTAATAGGTATTAGGCTGAAGGCTTGGGTTCAAGGCTTGCGGCATGAGGTTTCAGGTTCTGTTTTTTTTTAACAGGTTTAGGGGTTTAGGTTTCTCGGTTTTTGGTTTACCTAAGCTTAGGGGGATCCGAAAACCTTCTGTTTTATGGGTTTTTACCCTCTAACTAAGGGGTCATAACCTACGATTTTGTAGTGTTTGGGGTCACAGGTAAGCTTCTGGGTTTAGGGTTGGGAGTTTAGGGCAAAGTCAGCCTCCTGCTTCTGCATCCCTTGAAGCTTGAAGCCTGCACATTCACCCCGAGGGATCTAGGTCCGAACGGCCCTTTCCCGTGAAGGCCTTGTGCCTAAGTCCTTCAGCAATTCATGCCGATTTTATGAAACTCAGATTTATACATAAACCCTAAACCCTACACCCTAAACCCTACACCCTAAAGCCTAAGCTTAGGGTATGCTGCTAGCGGCAAGAGATCGGGGTCCTCTTAAGTTGCCGCAGGCGCACCCTTCTCCCCCAAACTAGACCCTAAACCCTAAACTCCTAAACCCTAAACCCCTATAGTAAGCCCCAAAAAGTTGGAAACCGGATTAAGGACAAATAGTGCTGGGATTCCTTATACATTACTCTTAAGGATTGAGGCTATTGGGTTTCCAACTTTTGGGCTTCTACTGTAATTCCCTAAGCCCCTAAACCCTAAACCCCAAAACCCTCAAGCACTGGCGACCGTCAGCTTCGAAGCCTGAAGCAGGAAGGTGCTTGCCGCTGTTTCCCAAACGACCGAGACTCCCAAACTTCGGGAAGATACCTTAAATCATACGGTTGATGATATAAATCCGGCATTACCTTAAGGACCCTAAACTATGGGAATTATGGTATATTCCTTATTATGGGTCATGCAGGATCTATATCATCAACCGTATGGGTGGTTCTTTAAATTGGGGTTCCTCTCGCTTGAGAAGTCGTGTCCCGAAGCCTGAAGACGAGCCAGATTGAGACCATTCATATTATGGTTTTGGGGCTTTAGTGGTTTAGAGGTTTAGGGTTTAGGGTTAATGTTTTGGGGACCTGATTCCATAATAGTAGTATATATGGACCCTTAGGGCCCTTTACGACCGGGACTCTGTCGCGAAACGCTGCGATGTGAGGCGAGGAGCTCTTGAGAAGATTCCTGACAAAAAGAAACAGGTTTCGTGACCAGCACGGGCCATTCTGAGAACGACAATCTGGTCGACATCCCCGGGGCTCGATCACGGAGCTTGGGCAGTTTGTTTCGGCCTTCTGGGCTAATGCTTCTGTGGAGTTCCTGTCCAAGCTGAGTCGCCAAAAGCTCCGCCACCTCGCATACATTTGAGGACGGAGCCAGGGTGTCCACCCAGGAGGCCGGTTGAGTCTTGGCAATTGGTCCCCGAGTTTGGCACCGCGACATTGTGTGAGTGGCATGACAATTATAAGGGTGCCGTACTATACTGGGGACCTAAAAAGGGAACCCCAATTGAGAGGACTACCCACAGGGTTCCTAGGCCTAGGATCATTTAAGGTATGTTCCTTAATTGATTTTTTTAGTCTCCGGGTTAGTAGCTCAATGAGTACACTTGAAACTTTTTGGGACAATATGATCCCTTATAGAACTGAAAGTGTACATTTTTTTGCGCTTATGAACCCCTCAACTAAATGCGGCAACTGCAGCTTTAGCCGAAGCTCACCAGACATCTAGGACATCTTCAGGTGGGTAGTTACCGTTATAGGAGCCTTATAGAAGGCCTTGTAGAAGCCCTATATACCCTAAACTCCCCACCTGTAGTTTCCTTTAACATGGAACCCGAGATTGTCCTGGATTGTTGTCTTGCAGTATTGTCCTCTGATACTCCTGATCATTGGGCATGTGCCCATAGGCTCCTTAGCAGTTCCTTTTTGGGATTGCCTTGTAGGATTCTAAATACTGCTGATGATAGAAATCCTGCATTACCTCATTAAGGACCCTAAACTATGGGAATTATGGTATATTCCTTATTATAGGTAATGCAGGATTTCTATCATCAACCGTATAAACCATAAAAAGGAACTACTTAGGAGCCTATGGGCCAGACAGGAAAGCCAAGAAGAGAGCACGCCGTCCCAAGCCCAATCGCCCAACGACTCCTCTTCCTAAGCCTATGATGAAGCATCTACCCAGAGAACCCGATACCCCTTAATTAAGGAATATGCCTTAAATTATAGAGGCCTTAATATTAAGATTTAATGTAAATTCCTTAATTAAGGGGTGTTGGGTTCTCTGGGTACAGAGCCCTCCGCCACGCAAGAATCGGTCGAAGGTCTTGCTGGTTTCTTTTGCTGCACCGTTAGGCCTCAAACCTTTTGCCCTACAACCCTGCTGTAAGGCCTAGCACCCCCTCAACTCGCCGCCCCCTGCTAAACCCAAAACCCTAAACCCACAATAAAATCTTCAAAACCCAAAACCCTAAAACCCTAAGCCCTAGACCCCTAGAGTTCTAAGCCCTAAACCCCTAAAGCCCTAAATGCTAAACCCTATAGGCCCTAAAACCGTCTTATCTTCAGTCCTCAAAGCACCACGGCGCCCAATCCGAGGTGGGGAGTGAAGGAGCTCAGGCGCTTCCCAGAGTACGGGTTTAGGTTTTAGGGTTTAGGGCCTAGGGCCCCTTAATTAAGGAATATATGCCTTAATTATAAGGGCCGCCCTAAGATTATGATTCGAACCCAATTTGAAAGGAATATGCCTTAAATTATAGGGGGCCTTATCATATTATGATTTAAGGTATATATTCCCTTAATTAAGGGAGAAATTGGGTTCTCTGGGTTGGGAAGTGGTGATCCGGGCAACAGCGGGGGGGGCTTGGTTGCGGCTCTTCGGTTCGGTTGGTTTAGGGCCTAGGGTGGTTTAGGGTTCCTTTAAAGGGTTACTGTAAGGGTTCCTTTAAAGGGATCTAGAAGGGTTTTTAGGTTTGGGGTTTAGGGGTCTAGGGTTTAGGGGTTAGTGCTGATTTAGCGTCTAGGGGTTTAGGGGTTAGTGCAGGTTTAGGGTCTAGATGATTTAGGGGTCTGGGGTTTAGGGGTTCAGGGTTTAGGGTCTAGGGTTTAGGGTTCATCATTGTATGACCTCATGAAGAAGCATGTGACTGAGAACGAGCTTGATGACATACTCATTGGGTTACACACGACGGAAGAGCAGACTGCTCAATCCGTCGAAAAGTGCAGGGAGTATTGTGTAAAGCTTGAGTCCATCTTGAAGCAGGGGAAAGCACCCCGTGGGGTCATTGATGAGGGCTTTACGAGAGTGGCTGTCAATGCCGTTTTTGGGCACATCGTGGATCATGTCCTTTTTGGCGAAAGCCCTGACTTTCCAGAACCGTCTGTTGAGCAACCAAACTCGCAGAAGGTGCCGGTGAGTCGTGCTGATCACGGAGCTGTATCGCAGTTCTCGATTAAGCACAAGCTTCGTCACGAGATCATTGATGATCTTGCGGACATCCAGGTCGACAGCCCTATTTGATTTGAAGTCGATCAGACGGGGATGGAATTGCACGAACGTTCATCCCGTCAGATAGCCTCCGAGGGTCTATTGAGTCCTTCGCTAACGGTGTTTGAGCGCATTATGAGGGTTTAGGGTTTATGAGAGATCAGGGATCCAGAAGCTCTTGAGAATTTAGTAAAGGCTCAGGTCAAGACAGTCTGTAAACCTCGCTCCCACCGCAAGGGTTTCGCATTCGGGGTATTGTCTAGGACATTTTCAGGTGGGAAGTTACCGTTATAGGAGCCTTATAGAAGGTCTATTTATAGAAGCCTTATAGAAGCCCTATCTACCCTAAACTCCCCACCTGTAGTTACCAATGCCGATGCATCTCTACGGTATGGAGTGCAGGGGCAGGGGTGGGAGTTCAGCGTTAGCGGTTCAGCTGCAAGGGGGTTTAAAGTTTATTAGCCCCAAAACCCTAAACCCTTGAGCCCTAAATCCTAAAACCTCAACCCTACGGGTCCAAGTAGTCCTTGTTTATGGTTTGTGGTACCCTAAAAGGCCCCCAAAAGCCCTTAAAAAGGGGTGTGCTCGGACCCTTAGGGCACCCGTTAGGGTTTAGGGTTTAAGGTTGTGCTATGCCTTGAGGCTCACGATGCCACAAAACCCGTAAGCAGTAGAGTCGAACCCGCAAACCCTTGTATTCCCTTGTCGGTACCCTTATGTTCAGGGGACTAAAGGAGAGACCCTTAAAGGGACGCTTGGAGTTGTAGCGGGGCTGTATGGGACTGGTATATAGGGTATTAGGATTAGGGGTCCCTTCCAGGGGTCCCGCCCATTGTCCCTTAATATGTCATCTCTTTAAAGGTGCCCTGATAGTACCCTTATAGATCTCTTTTAAAGGAACCCCTCTTTCGGCTTCAGGCCTTCAGGTGAGCCTTTTACACAACTTTGTTGTCTTCACCTAAAGCCCTAAGCCTTCAAGCCAGGGTTTAGGGTTTAGGGTTTTAAACCTTAAGCCGCCAGATATTTCGAGACGGCCTGGTGCGAGCTCGCAGATCCATGCAACAACCGTGGCTTCGTACTCGGCTGTACTTCGAGCTCGGAATATAAGGGTTAAGGGTTTAGGGTTTAGGGTTTGGGGTTTTGGGGTTTGGGGTTCAGGGTTTAGGGTTTAGGGCCAGTTTAGGGTTTAGGGTTTAGGACTCGTGCTACTTCTGTTGATGATAAAAAGCTTAGCATTACCTTAAGGACCCTAAACTATGGGAATTATGGCATGTTCTTTATTATGGGTAATGCAGGATATCTATCATCAACCGTTGTTCAGGGTTCAGAGCTTACGGCTTCCGGTTCAGGATTTAGGGATGGGGTTGTCCCAGTTACAATTGTGGTGTGGCATTTCTTGAAAGCATGTACAAACATTTACGGCCGCTGAAGTAGGTTTAAGGCTTCAGGGTTCACCGTCTTAGGCACAAAGCCCTGGACAGTCCAATTCGCTTTGCTTCAGGGTCTAGGTTTTAGGGGCATTCTCTCCTTGCTTTTCCAAGCCTTTACCCTACTCGTCCGTCGGGCTTGCTAAATGAGGCGGTTATCAACCTTCACAGAAATCGAGGCGGTTACGTCAAAGGGCCAAAATCGGGGCTTTAAAAGAGCACGAGGCGGATTCGTTTTTTTTTAACTTTTGCAACGTACAGGCTGCTTGTCCCAGTCATCGAAGGCTTCCTTATGGTCTGATTCTGACAAGAATAAGCTTTAAAACTTCGAAAACCTAAAGTAAAACTGTATACAAGTTTGCTTCCCTTCCTAATTTTTCAAAGACCTAGACAGAATTGTTGCCAAGAAGCGGT
>CAJNJA010020045.1:0-10031 GCA_905231915.1 Symbiodinium necroappetens
GGGTTTGGGGGTTTAGGCTTTAAGCTGTGTTAATTTTTAGTAGAATGTAGGGCTTCTTTTCGTTCAAGGGGTTCTTTTAAGGGTGTAGGCTCTAGAGCCCCTTGAATAAAAAGGGCTCTTATAAGTACCTCTACAGTAGAATGTAGAGTTTTGGGTTTTGGGTTATTGGAATGGTTTCCCCATTTGGGATAGTAGTCCCCGGAACAGTACCGAGGACCCTTGAGGTTTCATAAAGAGCGTTAGGCTTTCAAGCTCCGGCGCCAGGGGCTGCTTCGATGTTTTGCGGCAGGGCTTTAACTTGGCTTCCAGAAGTGCTCAAGAGCTTCTGAGAATTTATACAGGGTGGCAGGGCCGCGCATATATTATACAAAACCCCCTAGTATATACGGGTTTGAAGTGGGCCTTGGAGAGCTCTATCTGGTCTTACTGGGTGTCGTCACGGCTTCACGGCTTTAGATTAAACGGGGGTAGGCGATTCTTAGAGGGGTTTAGGGTTATCTAGTAACTAGTTCAGCGTGAGAGTTTGTATTTAGCAAGATTTGGGTTAAAATATGTAGGCTAAAGCGCTAGTTTAACGCAGCATTTCCAGGCGTGTTGGGGTTGGGCTTTGCGAGTTAAGGGTTGCGGTTTGGGGTTCAAAGGTTTAGGGTGTAAAGTTCAGCGCCTGGGGGTTACAGATTTCGGCTTCAAAACTTATGCTTAGGTTTTCCCGTGGGATGTCACAAGCTGTGGAGAAGTGGGGCTTGTTGCGGTCTGCAAGATTGGAGATTGGACGTTGAAATCTGTCTCTTCTTCTTGCCTGTTCGGCTTGTGTCGAAGCCTGGGAGGGCCCTACTATAGAAGCCTAAACATTTACCCATATTATTCCTAAGGTTCCTCATTATAATACTATAAAGGGGCCCAAAACCCTATTCTAATTCCTAAGGCACCCAAATTGCACCTCACGTCGCAGCGACGACATCGCCGAACGCCGTTGAGCTTGACGCTATCCTTAAGCTCTTCCAATGTTCGAGTCGAAACTCTTGTTGATCTGAGCCGAAGCCCTGGAGAAAACTATAGATACATCGCTGCACTTCTGAGTATATGATTGTGTATGCGTGTGCGTACCTTTATAAACATGTTTATGTATGTATGTATGTATGTATGTATGCATGCATGCATGCATGTATGTATGCGTATAGGTATGTGAATATGATCATGAATGTCAATATGAACGGAAGTGTGTATACTCTAGTCTGTGATATGTAATATGTAACATGTGTCTGGTATGTATGTACGTATGTATGCATGCATGCATGTAAACATGCATTCGGTAGCCTATCTGATTTGAGGGGCACGATCACTGCGAGTTATGTAGGGCTGAAGAAACCGTAGCCATTGCCCACGTTGTCGAGTCGGAAGTCGAGCTTTCAGAGATGAGAGGGGACTCCCATGTAGGCCCTCGACAGTAGGCTGCTTCAAAGCCAAGGCTGACTAAGGCCCTCCTTCCTTTGAATGTGGTTGGAATTGTAGAACCCAAAGGGTCCAAGTACCACTATAGTAGCTACTGAGTTGCTATTTGAGCCCCAAAAGTGTATACTAGACTATTACTTGGGCCCTTTGGGAAGGTTTGGGCTGTTGGGTTGTTGCTTGGGGTTTAGGGTTTGGGGCCTACCCATAACTAGGCCCCTAAGTAGTTCCTTTTGGGGATTACCTCATAGGGTTCTATATATGAACCACAAAAAAGGAACTTAAGCCCAATGGTCAGGCTGCCGATGACGCCGCAAGGAAGCGCAAGGCAAAGGCAAAGACGAAAGCCAGGCCCCCGCTGTCTTCTAAACTTTACTCCTAAACCCCCCAAAAGTAGGTAAAATAATGGCCCAAAACCTCTAAAAGGCTATTATTCTACATACTTTTGGGGTCCAGGTACTCCCGAGTGTCGCTCTTCAGAGCTTAGGGTTCGGGGTTCAGGGTCAAGGAGAGGATGTATTTGGACAAACCCTAAACTTGCAAGAATTGGGTAGGACGGGAGAAAGGCACTTAAATGTTACAAAAGAGACAAGCCACACCGATGCTGGTGCAAGTCATCTTTGAGGTCAGGCAGCTAGAGGCATTCATGCCCCTCATCAGCTCGAGACCTCATAGTCGAGTCTAGACGTCTGACTGAGCAGAACAGGGCTTTGTACACAAAAAGATCACGCAATCACCATGACATGGTAGTAACACCAAGCATTCACTCCCCTATATTGGACATTTTAGGTAGACCCTGCAAACCCCTAAACCGTGAACCCTATGCCCTACACCTCAAGCCCTAAATTGCAGTGTGCCTTTATGTTTCCTGTATAGTAGATGCTGCCCTAGTGGCAGCCGCAAGGTTTTCAAGCCAACGGCCTGACGAGGGTGTAAAGGACGGACAGAAGCGAACGTATCGAGACATGGTTTCAGAATGGTTTATTGGTTTAGGGTTTAGGGGTTTAGGGGTTTTGGGTTTAGGGCCAGTTTAGGCTTTAGGGATTTCGGATAGTACTTAGCAACTTCTGTTTAGGTGTCGTTACATACATTGTTAGGTGCAGTCATGTGGTGGCATGATGCGTTGCTAGCTCTTCCTCGCATAGCTGTGCATAGTGCCACACCCTGCCATCCCTGTTCCGCAGGAGTGCGTCGGCGAAAAAATAGCCACGTGCTTCTGGTCTCAATTTGGGCGTCGATGCTGTCCGTCCTTGGGGGGTGGTTTGGGTCTGAGCCATCAACTTTGACTGACATCCCTGTTTCGAGGAGTGGCGCTTAGATTCGAGTGTTATCGACTGCCCATCAAGGTATTCTACAAGAGCCTCGGGTTTTGGTTTTCAACCGGCTGTCGGCAGCCATGTCTGAGGCTACGGGGACGGAGAGGGTTTGGCTACCGCATGCTACATCCCCAGGGTGAGGATTGCAGTCAGCAGGACGCAGTTCCAAGAGCCGTCGTCTTCCTAAACCCTATAAACCCTAAACGGATCTAGAGCTGCCTCTGTATCCCTGCAAACGCAACGCAACATGCTCAATTCTGTGTGTGATGACTCTGAGAAGTTCTTCGTCCAGTTGCTAGAAAGCCGAAAGCCCACATGTTACAGAACCTCCAACTGCATCGACGTATGCAGGGCTCTGTGTATCCAAGAAAGGTAGGTCGGTTCCTGTAGCAACGGCAATCGTTACCCCCCGCCCCAGCTTAAAACCCCAAGCCGTCAACCCTAAACCCCTCAACATTGAACCCTGTACCCTAAGCCCTGACCCTAGTGGCTTTGGGGTTCAGGCTTTAGGGAAAATTCGAATTACTGCTAGGGTGTCCAAGTTCTCAATGAGCCCAAAGGCATTTCTCCTTTCTGGCACCCTGGAGAGGTCCACATAACCATGTCTCGGAGCGGGGTAACCTTGCTTTGCAGTTTGATGTCGCAGTCCTCCCAAAACCCTAAAGCCTTGCCCCCTCAACCACAAATCCAACCTTTCGCGCGCTGCAGGTCCTCTCGCTGGATTCGCCAAGCAAACGGGTTGGAGCAGTGTAGATCCCTGCTTTGTAAACCCGCCTAGAAATCATGAAGCTACTGGTGCGGCTGTCAGAGCAAAGGGAGTTGCTTACTTGCAAAGGTGGGGTATCGAACATGTAAATGGGCTCCGATGCATGTAACCTGTTTGAGTGGTACGGAAGGTACCAGAAATTGGCGAGCTCAGATTCCTGTACCGGCTGTATGGACCGACATGACTCGCAGAGTGTATGGTGTAATTGTCAAGCTGCCAATTCAGGGCGTCGGATTGACAGCTAGCTACTATAGGGGCCTGCATAATCACCAATACTATTGTGGGGGGGGGGGGNNCTATACTATTTGGGGGGGTTCCTTATTATACTTACAGTGCAATATACCCCAAAACCCTCTTCTAATTGTTAAGGCCCCTACAAAAACATACTAGCCATGCAGATGGTTGTGGGCCATGTTGGGCAATATTCCTATCCTGCTTGTTGCCAGCTTGCTTGCTGTAGCTTTGCTTCCACTTTGAGAACCTTAGACGTTTCGGGCTTCCATCTTCGGTTGAGGTGTTGCAAAGCTTGAACCATTGCTGCGTTGGTTCTATTAGGAGATGGGTCCGAGGTGGTTAGAGGCTGACGATTTCAATTTGTTCATACGAAGAGGTATCAGACGTGATGCTGTGCATGCCTCAAGCAAGGCCTTAACACTGGATTTACCTAGAAACAAAACCCCATCCACTGCCAGTCCCTCAAACCCCGAAGTCCAGGGAAAGAAAGTTGCAGTTTGCAAATGTGGGCTTTGTTGTTACACTCTTTGAGGTGTAGTTTCGAGGTTATAGGGTTCAGAAGCCGAAGCGCAATATGTGAGCATGGGTGATTACCAAGACTATTCCTTCTAGGACTCGTTGTTACAACTATACTACAATCCCTTAAATCCTACTATAATTCTTCAGTGGCTCGGGTGGCAGAGTGAACCCCTTTGCTTGGTTTGCGGAGCGAACCCCTTTTGCTCGATGTTACCGCGATTGATGACTGCCAATCTCGATTCACCTTTGCATGCCCTAGAAGCCCAGGTTGCCGCTTAGGGTCAAAAAGGCTTATAAAGTCTATGGGGGTTAAAGGGTTAGGGGTTTTCGGGCTTAGAACCCAGCAACTTGCGGATATCGATCGGCTACTGGACTTCTAGGGATGACTGCCATAGACAGTTGGTCATACCGTGCCAATCTGAAAGGCAAGCAGCCTGCATACGATAAGGGCCCCCAAAGACCGAAGCCGCTCGATTTGAGACCATGAAACCCTGCTTCTACAGCCCGAAACGATGGACGGGTCTTTAGGTAGTGGTAGTGGTGGTGGTAGCAGTGTTAGTAGTAGTAGTAGTAGTAGTAGTTGTAGTTGTAGTAGTAGTAGTAGTAGTAGTAGTAGTAGTAGTGGTAGCAGTGGCAGTAGGAGTATTCAGAGCCTTCTTACTGCTATAATCCTCCAATACTCAAAGCCAAACCGTTCAGCCCTAAAGCTGGAATTTGCGCAGAGTTCTCGCTGCTGCCGTAGAAAGCATCGTTGTGCATCTCGTTTAGTTCAGTTTTTATCGGGCCGTTCCGGCTTGTATAAGAAGTTTATAGGCACTGTATCGGGAATGGTGAAGGTTTGTTTTAACTGTAAGGGACTGCCCTGAACCAAGCCTTTCGCGTTGTGTCTCGCCAATGCATCCCGAGAGAAACTTCCCAAAAACTAAGTCGCAAGGCCAAGCCCTGCAACCAGAAAGCCGATTCTTAACCCGGCGTGAACTCCACACCCTAAACCATAAACCCTAAACCCTAAACCCGAAGCCCTGAAACTCCAATGGCCAATGATTCAGCTCAAGCCTTTCGATTGTTCGGTGGACATGCGACTTGCGCCTGCCGCCTGATTGATCTGCTGTTACCCAACTTTAAAGCGTACACCCTAAACCGTGCTTGCGAGATTCAACTTCCGGCGCACAAAGTTCCGTAATCTTCCGTGGCAATTGATCGAGGCCTCCCAGCCGCGACGCGAAGAAAGACTTTGCCGATGCCGAGCGGAATCACTGCGAAGAAGCAGAGTAAGAAGTGACGATAACGTAGCCGTGTAATTCCGCATATCACGGTCCCTACAAGCTTCCCGGCACTGCTCTATAGCCCAAACCTTATTCTAAGTCTTACCGCCGTTACCCCTAAACCCTGGACTTTCCTCGCTGCGCGGCACGAGCTTCGGAGACACGCAAACATGCGTCGCTGACACGACTGCCGTTCCCTTCAGGGCCAGTGCCCAACACTCCCGAGAAATTATCGGAGTTTAGGGTTTAGGGGTGATAACGGGTTTAGAGTTTAGGGTTCAGGGTTGAGGGTTTAGGGTTCAAGGTTTGCTTGGTTGTGAACATTGCCATCATGATCACGATGTTGCTGCCAGGTGTATCGTACCCGGTGCTGTTGATTAGCTGCAACGTGCCCGGCTTCACATCGGGAGCCTGCTGGAGAAGGGGCTTCTACCTGTCAATCTTGGAGAGGTTGAAAGATGTTGAAAGTCTGTTCGCCAATTCTGTAGCATACACTAGCAATGCGTGATGTTGGTTAGCGCTGTGGTTCTCATGTCTCACGGATTGAAGCTTCGTCTAAACGGTCTAAACGCACCCCGGACGGATCACACATTGCGTGATGTTGCAGCCTTGGAGATTTGCAAGAGGCCTTTGAAATAGGCACAGGGCCAAAACCGCCACGAGTTCCTTACAAGCCCGTGGCCCTGAACCCTGTTAAGTTAACACCCTCTCCAGGGGGCTCACCGGTGGAACAGCACCAGTTCGGAAATCCATGCAGTGCTGCTAAGTTTGCCGTCAGTGACCTGCCATGAGTTCGAGCCTAAACGCTAAACCCTGAGCCCTCAGAGTTCATTGCTTTAGGGGATGTCCGAATGAGTAGCTGCGAATTTCCAGAGGGTCGACTTTCCAGGGGGCCCACCGGGGCAGCTTTTTGAGTCAGGTGTTCAGGTCTTCAGTTTTTAAACCCCCGCCCTCTAAACCCTCCCGACAGACTGTACTACTAAACCGTAGTTACTAGGATTTTGGGGTCTCCTTGCTTAAACCGAATATTAGGAAAAAGGGTACCCTTATTACTACGGGGCTACTGGGGAACCTGGGTAATCAAGACAGACTCTATGTCGATTGGACGGTGCTGCCGGCAAGCAGCAGCGCTGCGAAATCACATTCATGCACCGCGAAAGCTACAGGGTTCTGGATGGGAGGGATGTTGCTTAGAACTGTGCTAGGTTTCCGCTGGTACAGCTTTGGAGTTAAATTGCGGGTTCGAATTGAAATTAGCTGGAGGGGAGTTTGGTAGTGTGCGATGATACGTTTCTGTAGGTTCTGCTTTGATCTTGACATCTTGCATCCAAGCATGTATACTGGCAGTCGCTAATATAGGGGCCTTAACAATTAGGACAGGGGGGGGTATACTATACTGTATAACTATAATAAGGACCCACCCCCCCCAAAAAAAACAAAACACTATTCTAATTATTCAGGCCCCTACATTACCTCAAGCCTCCAGTCCCGCTGGTTGTGATTCACCAAGCACCCTGTGCAAGACTACCCATGGGCTCCTAAGTAGTTCCTTTTTATGGTCCATCCTTAGAATCCTATAAGGTAATCCCAAAAAGGAACTACTAAGGAGCCTATGGGTAGTTAGGACCACCAGTACGTGAACTCTGCGTACCCGTGGCTTCCTGCGAGGTCCAAAACAGCTTGCCATGAGAGTGTGTACCCTGAATGTCGCACTTTAGGTTGCTGATTCTAGGGTCCTGGAATACGTAGTAGAAAAGATGTGATATGCACGAGCGAGGCTTACATGGCGTTGAAATGTGAGTATGACCCTAGTTCATGCAAGGTTGTGTGGTCCCCCACACCTTCAAGATAAAAGAGGGTTCGGTTTCGGGTTTAGGGGTGTGGTTGAGAATATCAAATTGTGAGGTCTCTCTCTAGGGATGCCAGCGGTAATCACTGCAGTAGGTAAGATTCCCTAGGTGGCCACATGGTGTCTACCTGTTTTGTTCGACATCGTAGACATAAACTCAATCCCAGTGCTCATGCACTGCCTCCAAAACGAAGGTAGACCTCAAAATCGAAAGAGCTTGCTTGCGCGAGGTGGCTCTAAAGTCGGGTCCCTTTCAGGGTTCTTGGTTGTAAGGCGATTTGGGGATCCATACAGGGACAAAACCTCGGCTTTATCCGTCCGAGGCAGGGCACCTAGTATCTTTGCTTTTGAGCTGTCTGATGTAGATTCCCGGTCCAGGGAGTCCCTTCTTCGTGGTCGACTGCTAGAATTTTCGTTAAGTAAGGGGGTGTATGGCATAAACCTGGGCCTACATTAGGCTTGGTGGTTTGTCTATTTAAGGAGCTTCAAGCTACTCAAGGGTGCAGGGGTGAGGGCTCTTTCTGCTTGAAGGGTGGAGTTGGCACCATGCATCGCAGGTTTGGTTGAGTCTCAATGTCAGAGCTAGTGTGGCTACGGCTCTGTCTAACAACTGTAGCAAACCAAGTTAGGCTGATTTAAACGAAGGGGTTGGTGATGCCTCATGTCATCGACTGATGGGTCAGAAGCATGGTTCATATCGGAATCCGCAGCGAACACCCGACCCTCTCACTCTGCAAAGGCCCGCGCTTTTCACGGTAAAGGCTGTAAGAGGTGAAACAGCTTGGGCTTTCCTGCTCTGCCTTTTTACGGTCCGTACTGTAGCTTCTGCCGTGGTGTCTGGTTAGTGCTTGAACAGAAGCCCAACGACCTTAACTCCAGTGACAGTCGCAACGCTATCTTGGAACAAACAGTGTTACATGGACTCCAAGCTACGGCCATGGCGAATCCAAAGGTACAGGCCCGCGGCCACATGCTGGGTGTTCGACCAAAAAAGGTAGTCGTCACATGGCCTTCTGGGATTGCAAAAAAAAACCCTAAGGGTCCAAGTAGTCCTTATTTATGGTTTTGGGTACCCATAAAGGCCCCAAAGTCCTTAAATAATGAGTGCTTGGATCCTTAGGGATTTAACTTAATGAACCATGCAGAGCTTCACGGCCATCGAAGTTTTTTGAGTTGCACGTTGATTGTTAAGCATACCCTTTGAGAGTAATTTTCAGTTTGACGACATTTGCTTCCTCTAGCCGTCAACATTGCTGCCCCAAAGCTTAAAGTGTGTAATGGCCAGGTCGGTACGGGATTACTTGGACCATTAGGGAATGGGTAGAGCTTGCGTATACTCCTAAACCCCAAACCCTAAACCCTAAACCGTATTATCTTAATCCCAAAGTTCAGTCTCCACAAGCCATGGACCAAGGTTTGGAACTCCGTCGAGTTTGCACCCCCTTGCCTTAGGGCCACTTTGGAAATACTCTTGATGATATGAATCCTGCATTACCTTCAGGACCCTAAACTAGGGGAATTATAGTATGTTCCTTACTATGGGTAATGCAGGATTTATATCATCAACCGTACTTCCTAATTCTTGGGTTACTATATAACTCCTATAAAGCTTCAACCCCTGAAAAACCCAGCTGTTGGATGTCGGGATTATGAGAGCAACAAGTAAGGTCGCGACGGCTTTCAACTAGGGCTAGGGTTTGTCATGGGGTTGGGGGTGAAAGGTTCAGAGTTAAGAGCATTCCGAGCTCATTGTTGGTTTCTCGGCTTCGGATCTTACGACCTGATGTTGTGATTTCAGGCATCAGCTCGGTTGTGGCAAGGTGAGGGTTTCACGTTTGCCCCCTGAAACCTGAGCCCTTGCGAAGCAGGATTCTGCGGCCGTCCTGAAAAAACATCCTGACCGCGTGCCGGTCATCTGTCAAAAAGCGAAGAGGCCCGCTTCTTGCTATCAGAAATTTAGGGTTTAGGGTTTAGGGATCCATCGTACCGGCAGGGCTGCAAAAGGAAAGAAAGTGAGGTGGAGGGAACGATTGCGTGCACTAGCATGTACTGTGAACATGAAGGCCACCAGTACAAGGACGACAGCTACCACGTGATGAAGGCTACAAACGAATCACAGCAGAGTGTACAACAACAGCAACAACAACGACGACGANNAACAACAACTACTACTACTACGACAAGTGTTTTTGCTGACTACGCGGCCGGTCTACCAAATGCTGCCAAGATCCACAACCACGGCGAAGACGATGGTGTTGTAAGGTGCTTCAGCCTGACAATGGCCTGCGAAAGAGGATCAAGAAGGATTGGTCAGCGAAGCAGGCTAGCTAGCTGCTACAGTCCGTTCAGAGGTTACTGCTTACAGGCTAGGAGTGCATCTCAAGCTCTCAGAGATTTCAAGAAAGGCTTAGTCGTCGACGACGCGACTCCGACGATCGCGACGACGACAAAGCACCAGCGCCGGACCAGCACGGCTGCTATTGCGACCAGAGAAGGATCCAGGCGATGACGAAGACTACGCACTGCAATTTGCTGCCACCACTCGCTACTCACTTCTCCTACTCCCATTCCTAATCCTACTCCTAGTCATACTACTACTGCTACTGTGACGACTACTGCTACTACTGCTACTA
>CAJNJA010020046.1:0-10030 GCA_905231915.1 Symbiodinium necroappetens
GGAAAATCCCGGGGCCGCTGTCGTCGCATCTCAGATATCGCTCTCTGAACGAGCGTCCCGATCGCGATGCGAGCAATCTGCTCCCGGAAGTGCAGATTCTTGCTTCTGTAGAGGAAGTCGATCTCGTCCAGGTTCTGCAACTTCATCAGCTCATGGCCGGACAGATTGTATCGGCCAATGCCGTACTGGCGGCGGGCTTCACCCAGGAAGTCGTAGTGGCATTGATGTGTCGGAAGCAACGAGTCCTCGATGGGAATGAAGCGAACGTTGACGTCCTGGCCGATATTGTTGGCAAGCATGCCGGCTAGATCGTCATCTCTGTAGGGAGCAGTGAAGGAATGAGAGCCCATGCACTGTCCAAAGTGCCAGTGCAGCAATTCTAAAATGGACGGCACTCCGGTGCTGCTGTTGTTGATGTTCAACGCTGCACCTGGGCAACTCAACACGTAGCCCGAAAAGATCTTGTAGGCGCCGTAGGTCCTGTTGTTGAGCAGGAACTGCAGCGTGCTGTCACTGAGAACCAGAAAGGGCTCTGTAGGCTCCATGGCTCCGGCACAGTCGACAGCGTCGTCAAGCCAGGGGCTGCGCCCGTACTTCAAGCACGGGATTGCAGGGACTTGCCGAAAAAGTGATGCATGCTATCATTAGGAGGGCCAGTAAGTCGGAACATACCCGTGACTGAAAGCTAGGCACTTAATGCGTGATCAAGGTCCTTGCCTGCAGTAGCTGGTAGGCGACTTGACTGTCTCGAGAGACACTGCTGCATGGCGAACGGCGTGACTTTACGCAATAGCGAGACTGTCCATTCCTGTGCTGAAAGAGGCAGGCTGGCGCACCGGCTCTTCTGGGTGTGGAGCTCGAAGCCGCTGCGACCTGAACACGCAGTGTATGATTAAAGCGTTATTAACTCGACGGGCGAGGAGTAGTTGCGTGCTGAACGAATTTTAGCAACTGCTGTGAACTGCGTTCAGGGTCAGGTGCGGCTTTTGCAGCCTGAAAGTGGGGGCTGCGCCCGCAGCTACCGCAATACAGGAGGCAGCACGGGGTGCATCGGCATCTGAGTGCCTGCAAGCAGACGAAAACCTGCGCGCTGCAGCGTGGCCCTCATTTCCTGGGAAAATCTTTCCCAGCCCTGCGCCGTATAGGCTATCAAAACTACCCTGTCACAGGCTGACCACGGCATAGTGGCATGCAGCACGGGAATTGTAGAGCCTGACCCTGCAGTGAGACAATCTGGCCACTCACTAGATCCGCTCGACCCTGGATATCCATGAAGTGGGTACCGCTTGGGTCCTCGATCCAGACCTCACCGCCGTCGTTGTAGGTCAGCTGGATTATCATGACATCTCCAGAGATCGTAGGGTCTCGATGGGGTGGGGAGCATAGGTTGTACTGGATGCTGAGGGAAGTCCAAGTGAAGTCGCTGTTGCAGGAGTGGACCAGGTGGTTAAAGAGCAGGGTCGAGTTCGGGTACAGCAGTGTGTTGTGAAACATCCCCGGAACCGCCCGCACATACCCCCCCAGTCGAAATATCTTTGCCTGCTGGACGCGTGCGCCTCGTTGGTGGTTCCTGGTCACGTAGGCATACGGCAGCCGCGAAGCTACCTGTCTGGCTGAATGCCACGCTGAAGCGTGGCCCTCGTCCAAGAAGTCGAAGGCTTCTCTTTCCTCGGCGGGAGCTCCGTTGGGGATGCTGTGAGGATCTGGAAGACGTGGATGGTGCTCGGGCCAGCAGATGCGAATGCTGTCCAAGTTCTGCATGAGCTGCTGGCTTGCTGGCAGCGGTAGATGGTCAAAGGCCCATCGAACCGCGTCGTTGCGGGAGTACAGGCCCAGGCTGGGCAGCAGACCCGTGTCCGTTTCCTCGCATAGGCGCCTGACATAGGACAGCGTGAGGAAGCCCTCCAGGTAGTCGAAGTGGAGAGCAGCCGGGTATTCTAGGGTACGAATCGCCATGTGTCCGATGCTTTACGGGTGCGGCTGAGTTGAAAAACGGCTGCCGACTCAGAGGCTCATGCCGAAGACATGCTGTGCAGTCATGAGCTGATGAGTGCTGGTGCCGCATGAGCACAACTGATGTAAACGCCTTTGGCGGCAGTGGCTGTGACTGGCGAAACTAGTGGGTAGACCTAGTTTAGAAAGTCGCGGACCAGTTGCCGTGGAGCAAGCAGGCCTCTAGCCAGGCGGCTGAGCTGTGCGCTAGTCTATGGTGGCATCTGGGCTGCGCCCTAGATGTCTTGGCTGCGCCTGGCTTGTCATCCATCAATCCATGGACTCCATGTTGACCTCTTCCTCCTGCGCGGTCTCCGCCCAGACTGCTGTCAGAGGGAAGACGACAACCTGCGATGGCAGGCGTGGAGTCATCTCGACCGTCGTGGCTGGCTCAGCCGCCATGCCCTCGGTCGCCGGAGGAGGCGGAGGAACTTCGATCTGCAAGTAGCCATTTTGATTGCTGTACCGCAGAAAGGGGAAGACCTCGAAGAAGACTGGCCGCACCCGGGCCCCTCTGGTGCGGAGGCCACAGGAGAGGTAGAACTTGGCGTACACCGCGGATTGCTCCCAGCTGCCAGAGCTCGTTAGGCGGCCTGCGGCCTGCGAGGAGGAGCCTGCGGCCTGCTCAACGACAAAAGCGCCGTCATCATTGCCGCGCCGGTCGGTAGGATTGAAGAAGACCGTCTCCGACCGGCAAACGGTTCCATCGCGGCTCCACAGGCCGGCCTGGACCAGGATCTGCGCATTCTCAGCCGAGTCTAGCCAGCTGCCTCCCGGAAATGCGCTGGACGGCCAAGGAGGTAAAGGATCGCGGCCGGCCTTAATCCACAGGTCCAACTCAGCCTTGAAGTGACGATGAGTCTTGACGTGGACAACGTCCAGGATTTCGTGCCTCAACGTCCTTGCCAGCCGGTAGTAGTCGCCCTTGGCCGTTCGGATGGGCAGGGGGCCTTGCTCATGAGGGGTGCGATGCCTCACGCCACCCTCCCCGATAGCGCCGTAGCCCAAGGCCAGTGGGTAGATGCTTTCTCCGGCAGTACCTCCGAGATCAATCAAGACAAAGCTTGGCGGGTCTGTACGGATCTTCATGTTGTGTCGGTGGATGTCGGCATGCACGATGCCACATCCATGGAGAGTTTGGAGCGCCGAGACAATGTCTGAGCGGAGTCTCTCCATGTGCGGAGCCTTCAAGTCTTGGATGTCCATGGGGAGCAGGCGCTCCATCAGAGCTCGTGTTCCCCTATCGGAATGAAGTTGACCGTCGCAATGTTGGGGAGCTGAGAGAGCCTCTTTGCCTCTTTATGTAAGAGGTGAGCTTCGCCTGTTCGGGCAGGACACTTGATGACCAGCGGGGTGACCTTCCAGGGCGTGGATCACCGCAGCATAGCTGCGAGCAATTTGCACACCAATAACCGCCGACATAGCTTGTCTGGCAGTTGACAGCTCCGGGTCCTTGCGAGGCAACGGATGTTGCGGGTCCCGGAGGGACGAGAGCGTCTGGGCATACACCTGCATCATTGGTGGCTCCTCGCAATTCCCGGTGGGCATGGTCACTAGGCTGCGCCTGGACGGGACGGCTGCGCCCTACACCGAAAGAAAAATAGAACGGCTGTTGACAAGCACAATCAGACATGTACCCTACCTGCAAGCAACGATGGTGCCGGCTAGACGCACTGTCTTTTCCAGTGCGAGACGCATTCAAGGTCTGTGCTTAAGTGTGCTGGGCCCTGTGTATGCCTAGCCCACTACCCTTCAGACTGTGTCTTGGTGTAGCCAGTCGGCTTGGCTGTCAAGTCGGACTTGCCAGCTGTTTGCGAACTCGGTGTGGCTGCTTCACGGCTAGTGCGTCGTGCCTTTGGAGCCGATGGAGTCGGGGGACGACGCCGTCCCGAAGGCAGTAGCTTCGCCGCTTGCGTGGTGGAGAGGTACTTTTCTTCCTTGTCATGCGCAAGCACCGGCGGGTGCTGCTTGATTTCCAGCTGCCGAGCTAACGCGGCAAACTCCGACCAATGACAGGGAAGAATGGCCATGTGCGAGCTGCTAGCTGGGAGAGCTGTGAGCTGAGAGCTGTGAGCTATCCTGAGCAAGCCCTGGTGCTGCAGCAAGAGACATGTACGCGAAAGCAGAGACATCTGAACACTGCTGGTCCCTTGGTCTGTTTTGAGGCAGGCTGTCAGCAGCAACGTAAACTTCTGCGAAGAGCGGAGCTGCATTGAACTAGCTGACTCAAAATGTGCTGATGTTAAAAGGAGTGCACGGCGATCTCGCAGCCTGGCCAGCTCCTGCTCGAGTGAGCAACACGGCTGAGCCGGCTTTTGCCATAATTGGCAGAGGGCTGCGCCCGGTGTTTGCTGGAATCAGCGACCTCTAGCCTTTCTGGCAAGACCGCCCGGGGCTCGCTTGCCGAGTCGTTCGCCGTCCTTGCGCTCCAGCAGCCTCGACACGGTGTGAGAGTACTGCATGAGCTCCGAGTGGGCCGAGAAACGAAGATCCAAGATGAGGTGGGTCTTCTTCAAGTTCAGCCTGGCCGAGCAGTGCACCACCTCGCTCGCAATGCGTTCATTCGATCCTGGGTTGCTGAGTAGATGCTCCGCCAAACTTTGCAGCCCATGATAGGTGTCCCGGTCAACCGTCGAAGGTGTGCGAGTGCAGGTGATTTCTAGCAGCAAAGCCTTTGCAACTGCCGTTGAACAGGCTCCTTCCGGGCGCGCCACCCCCGGCTTATGAGCCTTCTGCCACTCTTTGACGGCTTCGAGGAGGATCTGGGCAAAGTCCTGGGACTGCGAGAACTTGTAGACCATGGCCATCTGGTGCTGGAGCAAGTTAATTTGGTCCTCATGAGCAAGAAAGGCTGTGGTCAGCTCCAGGTTTGTGAGCGGAACCACCTTTCGCCCACGTGCCGGTTGATCTGAGCCGCCGAAGCTTCCTAGGGGAGCCGCTGCCATTTCGGCAGGCGTCGGGCCTGGATGGCGATCTTGTTGATTACGGTCATCGCGAGAGCGGCGGGGGTGGCCTCCGTCGACACCGTCCATGTCCTCGTGTTCTCCTGCGCGATGTCGTTTGTGGTCTGGGCTGGTAGGTGACGTCATGTGTGTAGGAGCTACTCCTGAGCAAACTGCGAGCCTGATGACGGACCTGCGCGTGCTCAGGCCACGCTCGCGCTGGCCTGTTGCCGGCTGCGGTCTTCCCACGCACAGGCACCCTTACATTAGCTAGATGAGAGCTATGCCTTGCTTAGCAGGGCCAGCATCCATCTGATACTCGTGAGAATTTCAGACATGTACTATGTACGTGACACTGCGCGGCGGTTAAGCCTGACGTTGTATAAGAGAAGCAAGTATGCATCCTGGTGCAGGGCAGTCTGCTCTGAGGCAGATGCCTGCCAGGGTTGACGATAGTCATCGGTGATGAAGACCTGCGGCGGGGCAGGCTGCGCCGTGGGTTTTCGCCAGAAAGCTTGGTAGCGACCTGAGCTGAGCTCATCACCTCGGTGGGCAACTCCGGAGAGTGCCCGGTATGCAACCTGAGAGCGATTCTGACCTTCTTCCCAGACGACAACCTGTATCGGATCCTGCCAGGAGACATGCACGTGGGACTTACTGCCCGACTGCCACCTGCACAGCACGACCGGCAGGATTTCGGGAGCCCAGCTTAAGGCTCTCTGAAAAGTGCTGTCACTCCATTGATCAAAGCAGAGCTGCAAGCCTGAGGCTCCAGCCGGGACAGGCAGAAGGAGCGGCGTAGACCCCGTGTCAGAATCCTCAACCTGTCCGTCTGTGCGCGCCTGCCAGTTGGCGGGGTCGAGCGAGCCTGCCGGGTGAGCTAAAATGTGCGTGAAGAATTCCACTGCGTCATGCTGACGCCCATCGAGTCGCCACCCGGCCGTGAGATGTCGGAACTCAAACTGTCCAAAAAGGTTGAGGGGCTTACGTGAAGGAGAAGAGAGCACCTGCATGAGAGAACCAAAAACTCCTAAATCGTAGCCCTCCCAGCACAGCACCAACATAGCTTGCATTACCGAGTTAGCGTAGCAGGCATTGCTGGTATTAGACAGCGGGCAACTCTGATGGGGCACCGAGCTGGGAGCCCCTGAACCTGGACTAGATGACTGCTCCACTGGGGGAGGGGACTGAGCAGCAGCCCCAGCTGAGGACGTCTTCCCGAAATAGCGATGCAAAGACTGCGTCTCCTGTTGAGGAGGACTGCGTCCTGCCAGTCGCCGTTGTAGATCCGCTTGAACGAGTCCACTGAGAGATGGCCTGGTAAAGTACAGGACACTGTTCAGGATGGTTGCGTCGGTCATGGACTTTCTAGCCGCAAAACGGACACACCTGACCCTTGATGGTGTGAGTTGTGAAAGTCTGACAAAGCTTGACCGTGGCCTGATGGAGGCGAGCCAAGTCCCCCGGATGGGCCTGCCGAAAGTGGGGCTTCACCTTGGCGCGGTCGGGTGTCCAGAAGTTGCAGACCAGGCATCTGTGATTGAGGATGGACATCGTAGGCCTCGAGGCATACGAGCAGATCTGATGTTTGGGGAGAGTCAGCAACTCCGTCCGAAATTCAGCTAATTGCCTCGTTTCTGGGGCCGTTCCTTGGGCATCTTCGTTCGTTAACCGTTGCAGCTGGTCAGGGGCAGGGCAAGCGCCTGACAATAGGTGATCCCTCAGTCCCTTCCATTGCTTGAATGAGGTGTGACAGGCCGCGCATTTGGGGAGTCCATCAATCGCATGTCTGAGTCGATCAAAGGTCGAGGGAATGAATCTTTGCACTGTGGCAGGATGCTGTTTAGTGACATGCATATGAAGGCCGTGGGCCGTCTCAAAAACAGCAGAGCAGGAAGCGCACACAAAAGCCTGAGCTGGGTCCTTAGTGGGAACGGGGAGCTGATCTATGACAGCTGTCTTGTCTCTAAGACACTGAAGAACCACAGCGGACGTAGTGATGTCCGGGGCTCGGTTAGCCTTGATTGACAGTTTCTTCAGGCGCTTCTGCATTCTTTTCTGAACCTGCCTAACAGGGTCCTGGATGCCATGCAAAGCAAACAAATCCGAGGTCGAAACTCTGCTGATATGAGCAGGCTGACTCAAGACGGAACGGACTTTATGAGCGTGCCAGCTACGTAGGGATCGGGCTGACTCCTGCGTGAGTCCAGTGTCTGCCAGTCCTGTCAGCAAGGTGCTGAGAACCGTCGAGCTCCAAACCTTCATACGAGATTTGGTGCTTGCCACGCGTCGGTTGTAGACAAATTTCCTGACTAGATGGAGTTTTTGCTTAGCCTCCTGGATACGATGCTGTAAGGTCTGCTGCTGGAAGTTGCCATAGGAGACGATAACCCCGAGGTACTTAGTTTGAGACGCCCATTGGAAAGCGGGATAGCTCTTGTTGGGACCTAGTCTCCATCCCTTGACCTTGTTGCCTTTGTTGTCCAGCACCCAGCATGAGTGCTTTTTGACTAGGGAAGCAGCCTCGCGTCCCACAAGCTTGACCAGAATGACACATTTGGACTTATTGACCACAAGGCTGTGCCTTCGGACCTCTTCCAGGAGGCCCGCGATAAGGCCGTGTATTGCCTTCAGGTCTGCGACCTTGCGGATGGTTCTGTGCAGCGTGAGATCGTCCGCATAGCCAGTCAGAAAGTGGACTACAGCCGCCGCCCCGAATGTGTCAGCCAATGCTGCGAACAGGCGTCCTGTCAGGAACGAAAATAGGGTTGGGGCTAATTTACATCCCTGCTTTATGCCTGCTGTTGTCTCAACCCATGCTGATTCGCCCTGTGTTTGAAGTTTGTACTTAGATCTGTGGTGCAACGCGTGAACAAGTCGCACGACTTCTGAAGGGGCACCGAGCTCAGCTAGGTTGTCTATGATGCTCTGCCTGGAGACTGTGTCAAAGGCCTGACTCAGGTCGAGAGCAAAGGTGATACCCCCTGCCAAGTCCGGAAGCGTGGCTCCGGCATGTTGCTCATGACAGCTGGGCCTAGCCTTGTGAATGAGGTCTCGTGCCTCTCGTAAGTGGCTGACCACTCTATCCAGAGCGTCCGAGAGCCCTCTGCCCGGCAAGTAAGCAAACTGAGGGAGGTGCTGCAGACTGGAGGAAATGCACTGTCCTAAAGCAGTCCTCGTAGCTCCTGCGAGGCCTTTGCCATCAGGTCGCAAGATGCCCAGTGGTCGGAGGTTGCTCGGTTTGTCCGGGGGTTTTCCTGGTTTAGGGATCAGACACAAATCAGCGTTGAGCAGCCCCTCGTGCAAGCCCTCTTCAACATTTGTCCTCGCTACATAGTTGGACAGGGTCGCGGCAATCTCATCGCTACACAGGCGCCATGCTGCAGCAGGTGCCGAGCCCTCTGGTACTGCCTTTCCGGGCTTAATGGAATGAATGTGCTTTGCCAGGTCCGTGACGTTCAGGTGCGGCAATGGTCCCTGCGTTGGGAGCAGGGGAGGGTGTGCCGCAAAGATGTCCTCGGCGTACTGACTCAGCGAGCTGAGCTCGTCCTGCGGCGACAAGATGTGCCCGCTTGCGCTCTTCAGCTGCGCTCTGCGTGCCGGTTGCCAGGGTCGGAGCAGCTTAAGAGTTTTGAAGGCAACATGCTGGTCCCCTTCAGCAATGTTCTGATCCACCTCAGCCAAGAACCGGTTGATGCGGTCCTTCTGTGCCTGTTTGGCAGCTTTCCGACGCTGCTCCTGGGCCGAAGGCCGGTCTGAGGTCTCCGAGGAGATCGGCTCTGCTGCTGAAGGACTGCTCGGCTGCGCCGGCAAAAGCACTGGCGGCTGCGCCGGAGTACCGGATGGTATTGACGCGTCAAGGGCGCTGGCATCTGACGAGGGGTCCGGGAGCTCTCCCGCCCGAATCTTGGTGCGCCACATCCTGCGAGTGACCGTTTCCAGAGCAACCGCCTCCGTTCGCCTAGGCTTCGGATAAAATGTCTGCACAGCCTTGCACAGGAGCGAGTTCCACGCGGCAGGGTCCTGGAAATCAGCGATGCGTTCGCTTACCCAGCGCTGCATGGCCTGAGACGTTGCATCTCCCGCCCGAACCGAGGCTTGCAGCGCAGTCTGGTCGTAGGCTAGGGTTTCGGGATTACGTTTGGGAAGCAGCCAATGTTGCATAGTAGGAACTGACGCAAGAATGGGCAAGTGTCCCCCTTTTTTCCAGCTGCCAAGGTAGAAATTCACTAGAGGGGAGGCACGCTTGGCATGGGAGCCTGAGCTGGGTTCACGAGTGAAGATAAAATCTATTTGAGTTTTCGCGTCGCCTTGTGCAAATGTGTGGGGCGAAGGGCAATGCCAGGTGTTAAGAGCCACGAGCCGCAGCCGTTTGACTAGGTTAGTCAAGCTGGCTTCATCGGGTCTAATGTCTTCCGGTTGCACCGTCTGTGGCCCTACAAGCGACTGCGTCGGGCTTAGCGAGCTGTTGAAGTCGCCAGCCACTATCAGTGTGTCCCGCTGAGGCACTTGCTTTATCGCCTTAGTGAGCGAAGACAGCACAGAGGCTCTATCAGTCTTGTTGTCCTGCTGTGTCTTAAGCGTATCTGTTTCGAGTGAAACTTGGGAGACAGGAGCACCATCAGTCCATCAGCACGCGTGGTGGACGGAGCTGAGCTAGTGGACTGTAAATCCTTCGACTGCTTCGTCTCTTTGCGAGGCTTACGTTGGCTTGCAGCAGGCTTGCTGGCTGAAGAGACACAGTACCAGCCTGAAACAGTGAACTCAGCTGATTCTTGCCAACGCGTTTCCTGCAAGATTAGTACATCACAAACCTTGTCAGCTTCGAGTTGCAGCCAGGTTTTGATCTCAGCCCATTGCTGATGTCCCAAGTGTCCTGCATTCCAAGACATGACCCGAATCGGCCTGACCCTCTGACCGGCTCGTCGGGTCCTCGTGGCAGCAACGGAAGGCACTCCAGACCTTGCAGGTGGACAGTTTCCTGTGCCACGAAGCAGCTGAGGGGTCAGAGGCTGGCCTCGATACGATACGGGTGCCTGCTGTTGGACAACCCTTCTACATGCTCTCTTAAACGAGTTCTTACGCAGAGTCGGAAA